>SJYC01026851.1:0-68360 GCA_006408675.1 Madoqua kirkii
GGGGGTGGGGGGGGAGGCAGGAGCAGGGAGGAGGAACCATGGCTGAACACTGCTTTTCTAGGCAGACTCTCTGGGACGGGAAAGGCAGTAACACATGGAAACCATAGTGAGCCCACACACAAGATGGGGATGGGACTCGGTGGACAATTTAGTTGTCACTCTGGGTTTGAGATGTTCCTGAGACCCTGCGTGCCGAGAGTGGGGGCTTCTGTGGCCACAGACAGGAGGAGAGACGGGCCTGGGCAGGGAGCCTTCCTGATCTGGGGTTCCAGGGCCTTGGTGGGAGAGGAGTGGGTGGGAAGCAAGCCTGGGTGAAGAGTGGGGGTGGTACAGATTAACATAAGAACCCCTACCCCCATCACAGACGGGCATTTCTAACAAGCACCCCCATCCCTGGTCCCTCTACGCTCACTTTGTCTGTACTTGAGAATCTGACCACGGCCTGCAGCATTCAAATCCAAACCTCTCTGGGTCTGCCTTCCTCCCTCTGCTTGAGACCCCGGCAGGGTAGAGGGGGTGGGCGTGGGGGTGCTGTCTTTACAGCCAAGGCTCAGTTTTGGAAGCACAGGGTCACCCCAGTCAGAGGCCCAGCTCCCTGGTGCCAGGACTGCCTCTGTGATCAGGAGGGCGTCTGTCCCCTTGCTGAGATCACGACCTCCTGCTTGTCACCTTCTCCTGAGCCTCCTCTGGGCCTCAGTCTACCAGTCATCTGTAGCACGGGTTTGAGCAGTGTTCGCTTCTTGTTTGCAGCTGCATGGAGTACCCAAAAATGTAGGCAAGCTGATCACAAGGTGAACATAGGAAACCCAGCCTGGTCTCCTAGTAATAAGGCAGAAAGACGGGGCTGCTGCCCAGGAGGGGAGCGGGCCTCCTTCCTTGTGGTGGAGGAATTGGAAGGCAGGGTGGAGCATACAGTGACGCACAAGCCATTGTCACGCGGTGATAACCAGCCATCCAGTCCCAGCTTCGTTGATCCAACAAGAAGACCTTCTCTGGGTTCTGATTACACAGTCAGCAGAGTAAGATGCCCTCCTGCCTGAATTAAGAACAGGGTTCATGAAACAGGGAATTACTCCAGTGTTACTGCCCTTGGACCTTGCTGCTGTGGCCCATGAACCTTGAGCTTCCTGGGCCTTAGTTTCTCTGCGTGGAGGACAAGGGCGGCTGATGTGGCCCCTTTGGTTCCCGATGTTTCTCTGCAGTCTTCTCAGGTGCTCTGCTCTCCGGCCTTGTGTCAAGCTCGGCCAGTCGGTGCTTTGGGCCATCTCCTGCAGCCTCTAGGCCGTGACCTCCAGTCCTGGGCTCTCTGGACCCGAGCCCTGGGCTATTGCCATCGCCCGCAGCTGCCTGGGTGGAGATGAGACCTGGATGCCCAGCCGGGCTGTTCCTGTGGGAGATCTCGGGCGCCAGCCCACAGAGGGCTGGGGGCTGCCTGCGAGCCCTGTCAGCAGGGGTGGGCGTTCGTACCACTTGCGACGCTGGGTGGCACCTTCCAGACGCGGAGGCTGGATGGGCGCTCAGAGGAGGGAGACAGGCTGGCCTTACCAGGGGTGGCCCTGTTCTCTGCCCACTTGCCTGACCTCGCTGAAGGTGCCAGGCTTCAGGCCAGCCTCGTCTGCCTTCATGTTCTTGGTGGGAAACTGAGTCTTTGCTTCTCAACCCTCGAGGCCTTGGCTGCCTCTGCCTTTCCCTGAAGTGGGGAGGCAGTAATAGGAGTGGGGGGAAGGATATGGCTCTGTTTGCTGGATTTCTACACAACTCAAGTCAGTTCCCTAAGGTGGTGGTAGTTGTAGGGCCCCGCATAGCACTGAGGTAATCCTGGGAATGGGCAGGAAGAGACCCTGTATCAGGGATAAACTTGAAGACAAACGTGCTTGCTATTCCCTTCCTGTAGATGTGAGAATACACATCGTTCCTTCACTAAACCCATTCCTGCCCCCACCCCCGACACGCCTCCAAGCCAGAACTCAGTCTCCCCCGCATCACATTCACAGCCCCACAAAGAAAGCAGCCTGTCCCTCAGGACTTGCATCTCTGCTCCTCCAGGGCTCCCTGCTATAGCCACAAGCCCGGGTGCTCTCCTGTGGGTGCCCGTGGGGGCTGGCCTCCACCTGGCCTGTACCACACTCCACTACGGCCATGCACGGGAGCGCTTCCCCAGCCATGTAGGGACCTCGCGCATCCCCCCACCCACCCTGGGCCTGGAGCCTGACCCTGGTTCCCCAGCGCCTCCCTCCCCCCAGATCCCTCGGTGCCCAGAGGCTGGGGTCTCCCCTGCAGTCACTGGGCTAACTTAATTAAATGTTTGCTGAATGCTTTGAGACACCCCTGGGCGATGCGCTGGCTAAGTGCGAGGCATTATCATTATGGTGCAGGCACTTTCCTTTAATGAGCAGAGACGCTGCGCTGAGACACCCCTGAAAGGTCCAGATGGATCGATGTGGTGGGACACAGGCCATTGGTTGGAGTGGCTGCTCATACGTTTCCGGGAAATGGTAAGTGACACTCACCCCAGGAGGACCAGCACCTTCCACACCTCAGGGTACAGATCCTCTGAAGCAGCCTGAGTGGTCATTCTTGCACATTTCTTCGTAGGGAGTTTACAGAGGCTGTGTCACCACCGCTCTTGGACGTTTGCTTAGTGGCTGTACCAAGGATAATACCAGATTCCTGCCTTGTGGTCTACCTGGGAGATTCATCTTGAGTTTTGCTCGTTTCTCAAAGCAATCATGAGATAGGCAGGGAAGATACTGTCCAATCCTGAGCTTGTCCTTTCTTTGCTTAAAACCCTATGCAGACTTCTGGTTGCTTTAGGACCGGAGTCCAAAGCAATTTCAACCTGGTCCCCAGGCCACCGCCTGCCCCATGCTCTGTATCGCTCAGGGCTCAGTCCCCAAACACTGTGCTCTCTCCTTCCCCAGGAGTTTCCCTGTGAGGTCACCTGACCCTCCCTTCATGATTTTTCTGGATAAATGTCCTTTCCATCCTTTGGGGCTCAGCTCTAGCTTCTCTCTCCTAGGAGAGTTTTCTAGAAGCTCTAGAGTAGGTTATGTTTCCTTCCTTACTGCCCAGTCCAGGAGGCCAGGTTTGTCCTGTTTAACACTGTTGAGTCCAGGTATTTTAGAGTGATTCTTCCTGTTATGTCTCGCTTTGATGCCTGGACTGTGGTCCCTCGGGGTAGGAAATGCATCCAGTCACATGACGGAGTGCCCTGCACAGTGACAGATACAGAACACGTGCTCACAGAGCACTTGTGAACTGAACAAATGAGGAGGTGGACGAATGCATGGGGGCCAGCCAGGTCACTCGGGTACCAAGTGTCAGCTTCTCCGCTCCACCCGTTTCTGTTCCTCCATCGAATCTTCAGGCATCTGGGCCCCTGGGTTGGGCTTCGCATCAGCTTCTCTGTGTTGAGAGAGAGGCTTTGCTAATGGGAGGTGGGAGTGCTGTAGCGATTACTCATTCTGGTCTTCACGCTTGTCAATAAACACCAGCCCGAGCTTCCAGCCACACACACGCGTGGCGGCTCAGAGCTGTGGACAGTGCTTCTGCATGTCACGTCACCTGTCGCCCCAGAGACACCTGAGAGTGAGGGTCTCTCAGTAAACACAGGCTTGGGCCCTGATGTCGGCCGTCGGCCTGATGGCAACCAAAATCACTCAGGTTTAAGCAAATCCAGGAAGGTGTCACTAGTGGTAAAGAACCTGCCTGGCAATGCAGGAGACTTAAGCGACTCCAGTTCAATTCCTGGGTGGGGAAGATCCCCTGGAGGAGGGCATGGCAACCCACTCCAGTATTCTTGCCTGGAGAATCCCATGGACAGAGGAGCCTGACAGGCTACAGTCCATAGGGTCACAAAGAGTTGGATACGACTGAATCGACTTAGCATGGAAACTCATGAGGTGGCCCCGGGTATTAGCATTCCAGACTCAGGCTTGCAGTGCTAGCAGATGCATGCTAAAGGAGGAGCTGTGTCCTCAGTAAGCAGGATGCTGGGTTTCGGGCAAACAGTGATAGCACCGGGTGAGTCATGCCTGAGCAGGTGACACCTCAACAGATTTGTGTTCACAGGACCAGGTCAGAGGCTCAGCCAGTCTGTAGAAATGGAGACAGGGCTTCTCATGTTTGTCCCAAGTCACTTCTTACAGCTGAGCTGACTTCAGTCTCACTCTTTCGTGGCTGTGGGCTTCTGAGCAGCAGGGGGCTTGTCTGATGATGATGCCACAAGTCCCAGTCACATTTGCTTGTCTGACATGTTGCTTATTGAGTGATTACTGTGTGACAGGCACTGTGCTGGACACAGGAAGCCTGAACAAAGTCCTCGTGGTCGCTGCTCTCAAGATGTTCATGGCCTCATGGGAGAGACTGCGTGTTTCATGTCCCTGCCCCCGCAGAGGGAAGTTAGGCTGATGTGAGTCCTGTTAGAGGAGAGATGGGGGGTGCAGGAAGGGCTTGACTTGCCAGGGAGGCAAGACCACTTGTCTACTAAAGTGACAGTTGAGCTGAGATCTGAAGGATGAAATGCAGAAATTATCCAAACCCAGGGGAAGGTATGGGAAGAGGCAGACAGAACAGGACATGCAGGGACCGGGAGCAGAGGGAACCAGAGGGCATCATCCTGTTTGTCTGGAGCATGGAGGAAGGGCGTGTGGTACAGGAGAAGGCCAGCAGCCCTGGAAGCTCGTGTTAGTTGTCCTGGTCTTCATTCTAGAAGTGATGGAACACCACTGATGTGGCTCATCAGCTGGGGGTGAGCATCGTGACCTACATTTCCATCTCGCTACTGTATAGATGTAGAGTGGGTTAAAAGGGAGCAGACTTGGAAAGGGGTCTAGCTGGGAGGCCTCTGCAGTGGATCAGGTGGGAAATGGCTGGGGGTGTCAGACTAGAGAGACGCGGGTGACATGGAGCCTTTCTGAGAGAGTCAGAGCTTCCCCAGATGCATCTGAAGAACCCACGTCTAAGGTAAACCCATGGTGAGCCCTGGAAGCACCCGGCAGAGAAGAGGCTCTGCCCCGCACGTTCTGCTTACAGACCATCTCCTTCAGCTCATGTGTAGTTTTCCCCTGGAACCATCACTCCTGGAGGTCTCATCATCTCAGTCCCTACTCTGGTGTCCTCTTAGCAGCTGATGTAGGAGCTTAAAAATGCATCATTCACCTCCTGGTACATTAAGGAGATCACAAAGGGCTCTAGCAATATCGTCTGCTGGATCCTGCCCAGGTCTCTTTGCTCCTAAGAAACCAGGCATTTTAGAGATGCTTGGATTGGACTTATGATTGATTGTTGGGAGTTAGGATGTAGTCTTCTCACCAGTGTTACTGTGATGTCATGAAAGCAAGCATGACCTCCCCATCATGCCCACCACCTGGGTGAGTCCTGTTAATTTTACATAGGAAAGCAGAGCCCTGGGAGCTGAGAGGGCCACTGGAGAGTGCCATGTCCTTTCCTTTCCCACAGTCGAGAGTGTCGTGGCACAGAAAGCCCAGTGTTTCATCTAACGTCACACAGCCAGCAGGGACCAGCCAAGCATGTCCACACGGAATTTCAACATCCTGTGCTCACAGCGCAGCTGGTGGCATTTTAACACGGCACTGAGCTATGCTGAGCCTCCTTGTGAGGTTCCCTGTTGGAAAGTGGACCTGCAGCCTCGACTCCTGCTTTGTTCCCTGAAGCTCTCTTATCTTAGTGTGCAAGGAGCGTGTGGAACAAGGGACTTCCAAGTGCCCGGTACCCAAAGATTAAGTTGACAGGTCAGGAGCAAGAGAGAAGCCTGTCCTTCTCAGGGGTATCCTCATACTCTGAATGATGTCTGTACATGAACTGGGAGACTTCTAGAAACCAGTTGTTTCGATGTGTGGAGAGAGAAGCTCGGGGTGGTACATATCAAATACCTCACACATGTCTACCTGTCCTGTTTGGTCTGCACACTGGGAAAGGCACCTGCCTTTATCAGCACTGGACCATCAAACCCAAGAGAAGAAAATCCACCAAAAATGCTGTGGATGTTATAGTACCGATTCCTGGTGAAATGGGGACTGACAGTGTATATACAACCTCCGTGTACATCAGAACCACTCTGTATGATGTATGATCCTCGCTCCCTGCTCTGCCCTCACCATGGACCACGCAGGCCTGGGCGTAGTCGGTGGAGAGATGGGGTCAGGAGAGCTGTGGACAATGTGGAATGGGAAGCCAGGATGCATATTCACAGCAGACGGAGATCTAGGTGGCTGTGCTGGGGCCAGGTTCCAATGGGCATTTCCCTTCTAGGAAGGCAGGCCTCAAGCAGCCTTTGCTTCTCTGAATAAGCCAACCTGGTTTTTCTGAAGAGCCCAGTGCCAGGGGATCCCCAGCTCCTCGAAGGCAGAAGAATGTTGGAATAGAGAGCGTGGAGGTGGAAATAGCGCGTCAGCCTCCAGTCCAAGGGAGGCTTCCTCCCACGGAGACGGCCGTGCCCAGTCTTACTTGGCACTGGGGTGGACGCCTCTTTGGGTGAGGCCCAGATGGGAAGGGCTGGTGAAAAATCACTTGGGATTCTGCATCCTTTCCTGATGAGTGCCCCTCTCCTCCCATTTCAGGGGGAAGGGGCTTCCCTGGTGGCTCAGATGGTAAAGAATCTGCCTGCAATATGGGAGGCCCAGGTTTGATTCCTGAATCAGGAAGATCCTCTGGAGAAGGGAATGGCTATCCACTCCAGTGTTCTTATGTGGAGAATTCCATGGACAGAGGAGTCTGGTGGGCTTCTGTCCATGGGATCACAAAGAGTTGGGCATGACTGAGTGACTAACACACATACATACACTCAAATAAATCCATGAACACAGAGCCTGGCGCTTGTAAGAGCTCAACACTTGGTCACTAGGATGATTATTGGAGCAAACTGAGTTGTGATTACATGTGGGGAGTCCAAGAGGAGACATCACTTCAGATCCAGAGGTCACAAAGAGTCAGACATGACTGAGTGAGCAACACTTCCACTTGGGAGTGAAAGGGCACCGCCCTACACCTGCCCCCATGGTACCCATGAAGATTGGCCCACACCTATATTATGACTCGGACAACTGCTTGCTTTCCGCTTTCATTCATTTATTTTTGGTATAAAATAAAGTACAAGGACATACTGTACAACATGGGGAATAGATATTCCCTAATATTCTATAATAACTATTAACTGTAACCTTTGCAAATTGTGAGTCAGTATATTATATACCTGTAACTTTGTAATATTTTATATTAACTTACTTCAATAAAAATTATTTATTTTTATGGTGGCCACTGACCCTTCTGCCATGCCTTGTGGGAGAATGTGGAAGCAGAGACCTCAGGAGCTGCGTGAGGGGCCTTTTCTCCAGTGAACTCATCCCATATCCTCTATCCTGCTTTATTTTCAATTCTTGACTCTTTTTTGTTCTGCTGCTTTTTGATGGTGACATCTGGGATGATGCCTGTGGTAGGTTTGTCAGCAAAACAAACCTGTCCTTCAGTTTAACTCATCTGGGACACTGGCTCTTGGTTACCATCAGCAGACCTCTCACCGAGGCCTGTGTTTGGAATGTATGGTGTCTCAGACAGTAAAGAATCCGCCCGCAATGCAGGAGACCCGGGTTTGATTCCTAGTTGGGACGATCCCCTGGAGAAGGAAATGACAATCCAGTCCAGTATTCTTGCCTGGAGAATCCCATGCACAGAGGAGCCTGGCGGGCTACAGTTCATGGGGTCACAAAAAGTCGGACACGACTGAGAACTGGATACATGAGAAATATCTTTGTTATGTTCTTAGAATTTCCAAAGCTGCCTCTTTTGCACTGAATGTTTGTGGGAGGAGACAGAGCAGTGTGGCGGCCAAGAGCAGAGGTGAGAGCAGGAGGGAGTCAGGGTGGAGGTGGAGCCGGATTGGCTGGAAGCCAGAGACTGGGAAGGATGAAGACAGCATGAGGCTGCGAGGCGGGGGCTGCAGGCAGGATATGGGGCGGAGGATGCGGCAGAGACCCAAGTGGGCAGGGAGGCCAGGTCTGAGCCCTGGGGCACTCCAGCCTCAGAGCAGAGACCCTGCCCAGGACTGAGTGGTGTGTGGGTGGTTTCCGAAGCCTGTGGCCCTTTGAGGCAGACTCCTCTGTGGGCAGAGCCCTGCCCAGGGCCCCTGAGAGTGGGCCAAGCAATGGAAAAACACCAGAGACCCCAACTGAGCACAGGGCATCCTGGTAGACACAGCGACTGCCTGCCTCCTGCCTGCCCTTGCCACACCTGAGCCCCTCACCTCCTCGCCCTGCCCCCTCTGCTTCCTGGGGGTCTCAGAGCCCTGCAGGGTTGGTTGCAGGTAAGTGGAGGAAGTCTCTGCCTTACTCCATGACCTCATCTTCCCTGAGCAATCAGAGTAGTCCCACTCTGACCTATTTCATACCATCCCTTTTTGCTATTAAAAAACTGAGACCTATTGTACAATTAATATATCACCTACTGGAGTGGGTATCCATTCCCTTCCCCGGGGATCTTCCCGGCCCAGGGATTGAACCCAGGGCTCCTGCATTGCAGGCGGATTCTTTACCATCTGAGCCACCCAGGGGAGCCCAGCACCTGACCAGTGGTCTCTCAACTTTGTTGTAGAGCCTGTGCACACACTGTACTTATTTATGCAGAGATGATCTGTGTCACTACACACATACAATAACAAAAAGGATAAGAGAAAGAAATGAAAATAGGAATTCTGGTATTCCTTTACTTGGTTTAGCTCTCAGAGCATCCCTGGGGCCAGTACCACTCAGGTCCAGAACTCCGCTAGTGCCACTTCCCTGGGCCTGGAGTCAGGACAGAAACATCCGATTGTCATTGGCAGAAGGCGTCCACGGCTCCTTTCTGGCTGCTCCTCTCAAGACGCAGCATGAGACGTGTCCTTGACCTCACCCTACTCCGTGTCCGGTGCAGCACAGTTGCTCTGCAGGCCCCATCTCGGAGCAGCTGTCATGTCCTTCGACAATTCCGTCTTTGTGGTAAAAATGAGTAACATGTCACTGGATACAGACCAGGATTACGGATGTTCTCTTGTTTATCAAAAAGGACCATTGAGGGGAAGTAAATGCAGAGTAGTCTTGGGGGAGGAAAAAGCGCTAAGCACGGGGGACCCTCCATTCCAGCTGCATGGGGTTCCTCATCCTAGTTCTCACCCTGTTCCTCTCTGCCCAGCTCTTCCCCAGCAGGGACCACCTGCTGCAGAAACGGGTCCTGGCTTCCCCTGCGGGAAGGTCCCGCCCAGGTAGGGGGAAGGTTTAGAGGCCACGCTGATGGAGACACGCAGGAAGGAAGAAGGAGACACACAGGAAGGAGTCCAGTAGGAAGCTTGGTGACCCTGGATGGTTTCCCTGCATGTTGTCCCACTGATAGTGCATCCCCGAGGATGGGGTCTCAGGTCACAAGTCCCCTTCCCACTTCGGCTCTCCAAAGCCCATGGCCATGTTGGCTGTGTGGCCCTGTTGCTCAGACTGAACCTGCCAGAGGTGCCGGCTCAGGGCCGTTCTTAGAGACATGGCCTCTGTGATGGGCGGCATCAGCTTGAGGCTCCCCAGGGTCCGGCCACTCTCTCCTCAGGAGGGCCGGTGCCCCCATGCCTGCCCAGGCTTCCTGTAGCCTCGCTCTCACACTCCTGGGTCAGAGGACCATGGTTTCCAGCTCCATCCCATCTTCTCTTCAGATGCCCCCTGGTCTGCATCTTGACACTCTGTCCTGTCTGGCATCTGGTTTTGGGAGGGTCCAAGCTGGTGTGGTGCAGGGTTGAGAGCAGGCCCACCTTTGGCTCTCTGCTCCAGATTCCTGCCTTCCCCAGCTCCCTGTCAGAGCACCCGCCCTGCTCTGCAGCCCTGCGACCTTCTCAGGCAGTCCTGGGAGAGCTACGTGTATGGTCATCAACTCCAGGAGAGACTTGCTCTTCCAGATTCTCCTATGCGAACCTTGGAGCCCTGGGCCTTGGAAGCCCTCCCCCGACTCTGAGTAAGTGAGACATCTTCCTCCCAAGTTCTACAGATTTCTGCCTGGGTTTCTGGCATCTCTGGATTAGTGAAGAAGCTGCCTATTTCTCCCCCCATGTGACCTGAGTCTGTGTGGAGATGCCATGCACACCTGGCCGCCTTTCTCATCTTCCTGGTTTGTTACCTGGAGCACATCCACTGGGGGGCTCATGAAGTGCTCTCTGCCCTCCAGTGATGCTTCCGTGATGAATGGTTGTGGTCCTGCACTTGCTTCTGGAGCATGATTTCCCTGATGTCGCCAGAGTCTTGATACTCAGCAGGACACTTCTTGGTCGTGGAGTCTGCCCGGTGCATTTCAGGATGTTTAGCAGCGTCCCTGGCCTCTACCCATCGGATGCCAGCAGCCCCTCTCTAGTTGTGACAACCGAGATTGTCTCCAGACACTGACACATGTCCCCTGGGGCACACAATTGCTCCTGGTTGAGAATTACTGTTGTGTGGTTTTAAATGGTCAGCACGGTCTCCTAGCAACCTCCTAACTTAGGTCAGTTGTCTTTCTCACCACTCTAATGAAGGACAGCCTTCTCTTTTTATTCCAGAGGCCTGCACCTCTGATCCATTCTGGTTTCAAGTTTGTGACTGACAAGCTTCTAGTTTTCAGTTTGTTTCACTGAAAATTAGGTTTATCCCAAACTTGTGAATCAGGTCATCAGCTTCTTCATCTATGCTGGGTGCTCTCTGATGAATGCTTTGTAGGGGTGGCTAACAAGGGGAGTGCACTGATGATAACACTGTTAGGCGTGATGGTGGGAATATGTCTGGAGTAAAGCAGATACAAAATGTCTTAGGCTACAACCACATGATTGGTTTAGCTGGACTGACTCTATCCCTGGGTGTGCCATTCTCATTAGTCAAACTGTTCCAACAACTCTCTTCTTTAGGGCAGTCTTGGAGTTTACTGTATTAGCTTGAGGGTAGTCAGGAGAAGGCAATGGCAATCCACTGCAGTACTCTTGCCTGGAAAATCCCATGGATGGAGGAGCCTGGTAGGCTGTAGTCCACGGGGTCACTAAGAGTTGGGCACGACTGAGTGACTTCACTTTCACTTTTCACTTTCATGCATTGGAGAAGAAAATGGCAACCCACTCCAGTGTTCTTGCCTGGAGAATCCCAGGGTCGGGGAAGCCTGGTGGGCTGCCGTCTATGGGGTCATACAGTCAGACACGACTGAAGCGACTTAGCGGCAGCAGCAGTCAGGAATTAGAGTGATAGCCCAGATGGGATTCTTATGCATGAACTTTTAGACCTAAACTAAAATGCAATGTCTGAGATCATGGGTTGCAAACAGTAGTGTAAACCTACTCACGGTGGTGGTGGTAGAGTTTTGAGATCCACTAAAAATCCTGAGCTAGTTTGAAATAGAAGGAATTTTGTCCAATAAAGAAGTGAGGATGGCCCTAAATATTAAAATGCACTCCTGAAAATTTTGCAGGGGGGATATAGTTGCTTTGAAGTGTTGTATTAGTTTCTGCTGTACAGCAAAGTGAATTGGTTGTACGTATACATACGTCTCTTCTTGTTTTGGATTTCCTTCCCATTTAGGTCACTAAAGAGCCCTGGGTAGAGTTCCCTGCACTATACCATAGGTTCTCACTAGTTATATATTTTATATACATTATCTGGTTTAGCTGGACTGACTCTATCCCTGGGTGTGCCATTCTCATTAGTCAAACTGTTCCAACAACTCTCTTCTTTAGGGCAGTCTTGGAGTTTACTGTATTAGCTTGAGGGTAGTCAGGAGAAGGCAATGGCAATCCACTGCAGTACTCTTGCCTGGAAAATCCCATGGATGGAGGAGCCTGGTAGGCTGTAGTCCACGGGGTCACTAAGAGTTGGGCACGACTGAGTGACTTCACTTTCACTTTTCACTTTCATGCATTGGAGAAGAAAATGGCAACCCACTCCAGTGTTCTTGCCTGGAGAATCCCAGGGTCGGGGAAGCCTGGTGGGCTGCCGTCTATGGGGTCATACAGTCAGACACGACTGAAGCGACTTAGCGGCAGCAGCAGTCAGGAATTAGAGTGATAGCCCAGATGGGATTCTTATGCATGAACTTTTAGACCTAAACTAAAATGCAATGTCTGAGATCATGGGTTGTAAACAGTAGTGTAAACCTACTCACGGTGGTGGTGGTAGAGTTTTGAGATCCACTAAAAATCCTGAGCTAGTTTGAAATAGAAGGAATTTTGTCCAATAAAGAAGTGAGGATGGCCCTAAATATTAAAATGCACTCCTGAAAATTTTGCAGGGGGGATATAGTTGCTTTGAAGTGTTGTATTAGTTTCTGCTGTACAGCAAAGTGAATTGGTTGTACGTATACATACGTCTCTTCTTGTTTTGGATTTCCTTCCCATTTAGGTCACTAAAGAGCCCTGGGTAGAGTTCCCTGCACTATACCATAGGTTCTCACTAGTTATATATTTTATATACATTATCAGTAGTGTATATATGTGAATCCCAGTCTCCCAATCCATTTCCCGCTTCCCACCATGTGGTCTATACTTTTTGTTCTCTGTGTCTTTGTGTCTGTTAAAAAGCACTTTTGACTGCAGTGTTTGGGCTGGTTTTTGATGAAAAGGAGGGATCTCTGGTCAGATACTCAGAGCATTCTGTGTTTACCCACAGTCCATTGGTAACAGGGATCTCAGGAGCTCCAGGTGCTGGGGGTGGGAGCAGATACAGGGACACAGGTGAGCTGGACCAGAGGAGGCAGAAACCTAGCAGTAGTGCGGGAGGAATCCACACCCTCCAGCTTCAGTCACTTTGGAGTGACCTGTGAGCTGAAGCATGAGCCCGCCTTAGAGAGGCCAGTGTATCAGGGCTTCAAGCCTAAGGGGTAGATCACTGGGGCAGAAAGCAGACCAGACCCTGTGCAGCCCCACCCTGCGCTGGCTTCTCGTCCCCATGTGAGCACCTTTGACCTCACCCTGTGACGCTGACAGCGTTGCATTGCAGCTCTGTGGCCTTCTGGACGCCTGGGGGTGGGACCCGTGCCCGCTGTCTGCATGCCTTTCTCATGGCCATGACTGGTCCTGAGGCTACTCCAGTCCTTGCAGAAGTGCTCTTGGGCTCCCTGGCTACGGCAGAGGCCTTCAGAGCCCTGGGAGGCCTTGCCTTGCCCTGTAAGGACTAACCTTTTGGGGTTCTGAGTCGAATTTCTTCTCTATACTCAGCTGATCCTGTGGCCTGATTTCTCTGCTGCGGGGTTGTTGACAACAGTAATTTTAGAAGCTAAACTGTTAATTTCTGCGATCTAGCTCACTGATTAGGATCTTTTCATGAACTCTATTATAAATGCCAGATTTGGTTTAGGTGAAAACTGCTTCATGGTGAAACTCCACATTGGACGATTAGTTCGACAAGGTCACGGGTGCCGTGGGTGTCTGGTGAGCATTTGGTCTCAACCAGGCTCTGGAGGCTCAGGATTCAGGGTCTCTTGGGGAGAGGTGGTCGGAAAACCTGTGGGCACCGTGTGTTCTCCTCCAAGTTTCTCATTAACTGCTCCCTGAAAGCATGAGGAAAAGTGAAAAACCTTTTCTTGAAGCTCCAACTAGAGAGGCTTCCCAGATCTGGGAGAGGAGGGGGACCTTGGAGCCGAGTTTGTAAAGAGTTGGACAGTCACCATAGCCCAGGAGATCCCAGGGGACGGAACACAGAAGGAAAAAGGAAGAGACCCAGACACCAAGCTCCAGGGACTTCAGCTCTGAACGTGGTGACAGACATGATTACATGGGTGATCATCCATGGCAACGTGTCAGTAGACTAGTAAAGGGTCAGGGCAACAGCCACCAGGCGGGTGAGCTGCAGGCCTTGTTTGGTGGAGCTCCTGGCCACATGTCACCTGTTACTGCAGGATCTGATTCAAGGAACACGAGTAGCATTATTGCTGGGAAAGTGCAGGCTGGGTTCATAACGTTCTCTGGAGTATTTAACGACAAGGTGAGATAAGAAGCCAATCCTGGGGAGGCCACGTCCGCGTGTCCACAAATGGTCAGCATCATAAGGGACCTGAGGCACTGGAGCCCAGTGCAGAGACTCATGTGGGTTCTCATAGCCACATGCAGAGGGGCCGTGGGTGAGTGGGGGGCTCAGGGGTGGAAATGAAGTCTGATGTGTCTTGGGTCAGATGCTTCTCATGCTCCTCCCTCTTGGAGAAAGTTCCCTATAGATCACACCAGAGAAAATCTGAAAGACTTTCTTCTCAACCTGGAACAGCAAGCTGAAAGAGGTTGTCCAGGTGGTGGTCCTCAGCTGCTCAGACCCACATCTCGTGGCCATGCATGACCTGCACCATCACCAGTTGGGAGCATCCAAGGCCTCACGGAGGCCTACCTGCATTTCCGGGCCCACAGGGCTACAAGCAAACCTTCAGCAGAATTCTGCGCCCAAGAACTTCCCTGCGTGGCCTCAGTGCTTCTCTGAAGCCAGAGCTTTGGCTCCTGTGTCTGATTCAAGGAGTAAACGTTGGCACGAGGAGGAGCCCAGCAGTCTTCAGGAGGAGATGTCTGGGAAGCGGGGTCCCACACAGAAGAGGGGTTCAGAGCTGTTCTTGGGTAAATGATCCAGTGGGTGGCTCCCCTGAGCATAACGTCCTGTGCAATTCGGTCAACTTTAGAGGAGGAGCTCCCTCAGTGCTGACCCGGCCACACCCCTGTGGTACCTGCTCAGCTGCTCTGGCACTTGGAGTGGATCTGCCAATGTGGATCCATGGGAGCAGGCTGGCTGAGTAAGTCTGAGCATGCGTGCATTAGAGGACTTCAAGGGGACCTCAGGGTAAACACTGAAAGGCAGGCTAGCCCATTGCAGCAGGGACCACAGGCAAGTCAGGAGGGGGCTTGAAAAGCGTGGCCCCTTCTGTCTGTCCCATCCTTCTAACCGGGTGCTGGGGGTGATGCCAGGCAAGAGGGGGATGCCCCGGCAGCCTCCACCCCCACATTCATGGCCCCATGTTTGTAGGCACTGCACCCGCCCCCCCCGGGCTCATGGTCCCCGCCCATGTTCATGGCCTCACGTTTGTAGCCCCGAGTTCTTCCTTGCTGTTGGATGTGGGCCTGGTCCCAAGGGTAAGGCTGCTGACACAGGCAGATGAGATCTGGGTGTGAAGCCTGGGCGAGGTGACGCCTGACAGGTCTCTCCACCACCTCCTTCCCTCCCCTCCTCCGTGCGATGAGGGGGCAGGAAACGCAGCACTTACCGCAGACTAGGCCTCCAGCCTGTGACTGCAGGTTGACTCGGCAGGCTGGAGTGGGTTCTGCCAGGGTCAAGGCTGCAGACTCCCAGACTCAGGGCCCTTCCTCAGCCTGCTTCACCCCCTCAGCATGGAAAACTGGGGGCAGAAGTCACTCAACCCAGATCGCTCTGATGAGTGGACTCAGAGGCTGAGAGAGAGAGAGGATAGCGGTGTCCAACAGCTTTCACGATCTCTCCTACTCAGGGTGTGCTTCCTGGGCCAGCAGCATGGAAATGAAGACTCTTGATTACCCCAGGTCTGGCTTTCGGCTCTGATCTCAGCCCAAACCCCAGCCAGAAACAGTCTCTTCCATTTAGCCTTGTTGACCACTGCACCCAGCAAGCACTCTTTCCCTCTGGACTTCAGGACGTGGTTCTTGATCCTGTCTGCATAGTGGGACCATGGTGGGGCGTGGTGGTGGGGGAAGCTCAGAACTCCCAAGACCCCTGCCCAGGTCCTCCTCCCTGAGATTCTGATGTAATTGATCAGGGTGCAGTGTCTGATGCTAGGATGTTTTAAAATCTCCCCTTGCTCATCTGGGATTTTAATGATCTACCCTCTCAATGACTATGCCGAAAAATGTCTTCACCGTTGTGAAGATTCTTCTCTGTAATCAGAGGGTGAACTACTTGTGCTCAGGAATTCCCCTGCTCCCCGAATGAGTACAGTGGTGTTGGAAGCAGCAATGAGAGTCCAGGTCCTGAACTCACCTTCCTGGCCGTGCTGGGCTGCGTGTCCTTGGGTGGGTCACTGGCCTTTCCTCAGCCTCAGCATTCCTCTCTACAGAAGACTGCACAGGGCATCCCTTAAGGAACCAGCTGGCTGGATGTTTTGTGGTTCCAGTGTGTGCTCAGAAATCAGGGTTGATTGCAGCTGGCCCCGGTGCTGAAGCCTGACCTTTGACCCATTTTGGCATGTTTTGTCCTCTCCTGCTTCATGGCAGTAGAATGCTGGCATTTTCCCCTCTGGAGATGTGTCTTCTATGCTGAATGTCAGGCCTTTCGTGAGGTCATCTTCACCAAACCTTCTGCTGGTCCACGTGCTGCTCTGTTCAAATTATAGCAAGGTGTCCCTCAGGGCCAAGGAAGGGCTGGCTTGCCCCTAGAAGGTGTGCTTTGTCCTAAACCCCACCCTGTGGATCAACAGGGAAAGTGGATGCAGTTTTAAGACAACACTGAGGTTAAGTATAAGGGATGTGGGAGAAAGCTCGTGGTGCAGGGACCAAAATGAAAAACATTTAGAGAAGTCAGATGCCTGCTGGCTCTGGAAGGGAGAGAGTGGAGTGGGCTTAACGGGAGCTGCAGCAGTCCACGGGAGCATTCTCCCCAGCTCTGCACAGAGCTCCGTCTCAAGCCCGGCCAGCATGGGGCACTCACACAGGATGACTGAGCGGTAACCATCCTGCCTGGGTCTCCAGGGAAAAGCTTTTCTGCTCCCGTTCTTAGGGCAGCGCCCTCAGTGCCTCTTGCAGCAGCACCACCTCTGACTGGACCAGGATGACTGGCCCTACCTCCTCCATCTCCTGGGGGCTCCCCTGTGCAGTGTTCTCAGGAACGCATCTGAAACAAACAAAATATACTGCTAATCCACCCCTGCACGTCCTCAGGGACCTTGGTGACAGCAGGGGAGGAGCAGAAAGGCAAGGATGCCACAGGTGTTGCAGGAAGGTTTGGGCTAAGCGAGTGGCAGCCGTGAAGCCCCAGGGCCCCCATTCATCCAACTGGACATTTAGGGGCTCTGCTTAGGGGCCGAGCTCCCCATGGGCATCTCAGCACTTTTGGAATTCTTTGTTCTGCTCCTTAAGACTCAGACAAAGTAACTACTGAGTTTGGACTGAACCGAGAACTCAGGTGTATGGATCAGAGTCCCTTTTCTCTGAATGATGGGAAATCAGACGAGACATTCTCTATGCTGAGGCCTCAGTTTTTTCAGACATGAGCAAGGAACTATGATATCTGCCTTTGTCCCAACTCAGGACTTTTGTGTGGGTCCAGGGTGCTGTTGGTAGAAAGAGTTTAGAAAACAGGAGCGGGCATCATGCTAACCAAGTATACTGACTCTATCATTGTGCTTCCAGTGTGGGTGGTTCATATTTATTAAAGGCTTCCTATGTTTGGTGAAAATGGGGAGAAATCAGTGCCAATCAGTAGGTAGCTATCCCCCAGATGATGTGGCCCTAGCAGTGGGGAGGCCAGACTGGTTATCCATGTCCCTGTGGACTCAGAAACGGAGGCAGGAATTGAACATGTTCAGTCTGGCTCCTGTGGAATAGGACAGTCTTCCTGACCTTTGACCCATTTTGGCATGTTTTGTCCTCTCCTGCTTCATGGCAGTAGAATGCTGGCATTTTCCCCTCTGGAGATGTGTCTTCTATGCTGAATGTCAGGCCTTTCGTGAGGTCATCTTCACCAAACCTTCTGCTGGTCCACGTGCTGCTCTGTTCAAATTATAGCAAGGTGTCCCTCAGGGCCAAGGAAGGGCTGGCTTGCCCCTAGAAGGTGTGCTTTGTCCTAAACCCCACCCTGTGGATCAACAGGGAAAGTGGATGCAGTTTTAAGACAACACTGAGGTTAAGTATAAGGGATGTGGGAGAAAGCTCGTGGTGCAGGGACCAAAATGAAAAACATTTAGAGAAGTCAGATGCCTGCTGGCTCTGGAAGGGAGAGAGTGGAGTGGGCTTAACGGGAGCTGCAGCAGTCCACGGGAGGCATTCTCCCCAGCTCTGCACAGAGCTCCGTCTCAAGCCCGGCCAGCATGGGGCACTCACACAGGATGACTGAGCGGTAACCATCCTGCCTGGGTCTCCAGGGAAAAGCTTTTCTGCTCCCGTTCTTAGGGCAGCGCCCTCAGTGCCTCTTGCAGCAGCACCACCTCTGACTGGACCAGGATGACTGGCCCTACCTCCTCCATCTCCTGGGGGCTCCCCTGTGCAGTGTTCTCAGGAACGCATCTGAAACAAACAAAATATACTGCTAATCCACCCCTGCACGTCCTCAGGGACCTTGGTGACAGCAGGGGAGGAGCAGAAAGGCAAGGATGCCACAGGTGTTGCAGGAAGGTTTGGGCTAAGCGAGTGGCAGCCGTGAAGCCCCAGGGCCCCCATTCATCCAACTGGACATTTAGGGGCTCTGCTTAGGGGCCGAGCTCCCCATGGGCATCTCAGCACTTTTGGAATTCTTTGTTCTGCTCCTTAAGACTCAGACAAAGTAACTACTGAGTTTGGACTGAACCGAGAACTCAGGTGTATGGATCAGAGTCCCTTTTCTCTGAATGATGGGAAATCAGACGAGACATTCTCTATGCTGAGGCCTCAGTTTTTTCAGACATGAGCAAGGAACTATGATATCTGCCTTTGTCCCAACTCGGGATTTTTGTGTGGGTCCAGGGTGCTGTTGGTAGAAAGAGTTTAGAAAACAGGAGCGGGCATCATGCTAACCAAGTATACTGACTCTATCATTGTGCTTCCAGTGTGGGTGGTTCATATTTATTAAAGGCTTCCTATGTTTGGTGAAAATGGGGAGAAATCAGTGCCAATCAGTAGGTAGCTATCCCCCAGATGATGTGGCCCTAGCAGTGGGGAGGCCAGACTGGTTCTCCATGTCCCTGTGGACTCAGAGACGGAGGCAGGAATTGAACATGTTCAGTCTGGCTCCTGTGGAATAGGACAGTCTGGGATGGGCCTGACGTGGCTCTCTTGGGTGGGCTGGGGGCTGGGCAGTTGTTAGAATCCGCATTTTCTTTCAAAGGATCTGAGGGAAGGATTGGTTTTCTCCTTCTGGGGGCACAAGTCACACCATTGTTTGTTTGTTGTCAGTGTCCATAGAGGAGGCATTAAGGGCAAGTGTCCACTGGTGGGAATGAAAAATGCAGAGATAGATAATACGTACCTGGGCTGGGTTTCTGGGGTCAAGTCTGAGGTGCCAAAGGAAGTGGGTATGGGTAAAAGAGGCAAGCTACTACTACTACGTCGCTTCAGTCGTGTCCGACTCTGGGCGACCCCGCCCACCAGGCTCCCCCATCCCTGGGATTCTCCAGGCAAGAAGACTGGAGTGGGTTGCCGTTTCCTTCTGCAAAAGAGGCAAGAGGGAAGGTCAAAGGGCAGGTGGGGTGAAGCAGCAGAGAGTGCAGGACTGGGGCCGTGGGGAGGGTGTGTCCATGCGGACGGTGGACTGAGGTCAGGGCAGGTGCTGAGCTGATGTCAGATGGGGTTGTAACAAGAACCCTGTCTCCATGTCCCACGCAGGGCCATCTGGTGTAATGAACAAGACCCCTCGGACCTTTCTGGGACACACCCACCTCTCCCCTCCCCTGTATCCTCTTGAATCACCCAGATTACAGTACCCGAGGCGTTTTACAAGGTGCTAAAACCACCTAAAAATGGAAGAAATTAACTTCTTGATGACTATGAGCCCCTAGCCCCCAGGCCTCTTGGTGCCTGAGAACAGATAATGTTAACCCTGTGACCTCACCATCAGCCAGCCAGAGAATTGTGCAAGAGCTGATCACAGGCCCTGAGAGCCCTGCCCTCACCTGGCCTCTGAAATGCTTTCCTGAAACCCACAGGGAGCTCAGGCACTTGAGCACCAGCTCCTCTGGACGCCTTGCTCGGCGCCAGTAACAAATGCTACCCTTTGCTGCACCACAACCTGGGTAAGTAGGTTAGCTTTACTGCATGTGGTGAGCAGACCCGAGTTTGGTTCCTAGCTGCTCCTAGAAGCTCTGTCTGTGGCCTTCCTTCTTGGGAAAAGCAGGGGCTGCCCTGAGGACACCCCTGTGCTTGGTCAGGGCAGTTCTCTCTCTGCCCAAAGGGGCTTCCTGTGCCCTCTCTCCTGGGGGTAGGGAGGGTACATCGTCCAGAGTCTCCAGCTCAAAAGGCCATTTCTTTATTCCTTCTGCTTAGAGGTAAAGCTCTTCACAGACATGTGTGAAAGAAGCAGTCATTTTCCTTTCTTCCTGGAGAAGGAATTCCAGGGTCAGTGGGGCCACTCACCCTTCCTAAGGGCAGGCGACATGGCCAGTGGCCAGTGACAGCAGCCTTGGAGCCCGAGCGGAGCCACCCACAGCCTGCTGCCCGCCTGCCGCTGCTCCATCCCCTGCTCCTGCCTCCCTGGGGGCATCTCAACCTTTCTTAGTGTGTCTCCTGTAAGGTCCCTGTTGGCCATTTTCGCTTCTGTATTTTAATGGTTTGGACTAATTTTCACTTTATTTTTGTATTTATTTTAACACAATCACTTATAATGAGGCTAATGACATTTTGTCTCCATGGTGGCGCATTTTAATTTGGTCTCGGAAATGTCAGAGCGATCAGGCAGTTTGGTGTCTCGGAAACACAATATGTGACGGTGACAATAGGCTCCCCTCCATCACCGCATCTCCTTGTTATCTGCCAGCCCCCGGGCCGCCCGGTCCCATTTGGCCAGGTCTCAGTGCTGGCGTGGATGGAGACAGTAGAAAAACATCAGTGAGACAGAACAGAGACTCCTCAGAGGGGCTTTCCAGAAAGCATGGTGAACACAGTCTGACAGATCTCAGCACTCTGCAAAGCTGGCTTAACACAAGTGGGCAGTCTTTTCCTGGTGGCATTTTTATGTCAGCCCTTGGCCCTCCCTCCACCCACAGTTTCTCTCTGAGCCACCCGCCATCACCTTTTTCTCCACCTTCTCATCCTTTCCTTTAAGACAGGGCTGGCTACTGTTTCCTATGACATGACTGTTCTAGGCTTTGGGAGCCTCATGAGGTCTCTATCTCATATTCTTCTTCCTCATTTTACAATTTTTGAAAAATGTAAAAAACGTTCTTAGCTCATGAACCATAGGGATGGTCAGGCCATCTTAGATGGGAGGTTTGTTTCCGGGTGTGTTCAGGGTTATCTGGACTTCCCAGGTGGCTCAGTGGTAAAGATTCTGCCTGTCAATGCAGGAGTCGCAGGAGATACGGGTTGGATCCCTGGGTCAGGAAGATCCCCTGGAGGAGGAAATGGCAACCCACTCCAGTATTCTTGTCTAGAGAATCCCATGGACAAAGGAGCCTGGCAGGTTTCGGGTTGCAAAGAGTCAGACATGACTCAGCATGTGGCACTCACTCAGGGGTATTTGGTTGGAGAGCCGAGTCCTGTTCTTCCATCACAGGGGTCACTGGAGTCTTGTCCCATGTCACAACGCCCAGGGGTTGGCAGGGCTGAGGCTGCGGTGGGTGGATTCTCTGATGGTTAAGGTTCGGCAGGTGTCTGCAGAGGTTGCTGACAGTGGCTTTGTTTTGACTGTGGGACTCTGGTTTGGTGGGTGGGTGTCCCTCAGGCAGCCTGCCGTGTCCCAGGTTTTTCTGGAGCTGGAGTTCTCGCCCTGGGCCTGTGGGTCCTGCCCTGCATGCCTGCCGCCCAGCCGCACCTGCCTGTCCTGGCTGTTGTGTGCCTCTGCCCTTGGCATGGCTCCTGAAGATGGGCTGGGGCTGCCTTCTTAGCTCCGAGAGTCCCAGGGCTGGCTCCAACATCTGAGAAGGAACCAGAACAGCACAGGGGAGAGTCTCCGCATGGCAAAACGTCTCGGGCAGGTCAGGCAAACTCCGGCCTAACCCGGACCAGCCCTGTCCCAGGAGTCGCCTCTCCCTGACTTCTGTTCAGAAGCCACTTTGTCAGATTCTTTGCCAGCTTTCCATGTGGTAAGGGTACTTTATCTCTATAAAGCAGCAATAAGTGGACAGTATAATATATTTCAGTTTTAATAAGGTGTTGCCAGTTGCACACACTCTGTAGAGCAATTAGTGTCAGAAACGCTAAGCAATGGTGGGAATGGCACGCATGTTTACAGATGGGAAGGATTTACAGCTGCGTGTTCAGTCACAGAGGGCGGGGAGGGAGGAGATGCTGGCCAGCTGGGCTTACTCCCCATCTAATGTCTCTGAAATGACTCGAGGGTGGGCCCTGGGTGGTGGGTGCCCTGAGGTCCCTGCCTGGGGCTGGGAGAACCTGCCGGGCGCCTGACCAGGAAACAACACAGGTTTTGAGCCCTTATATCTGACTTTTAGAGTTAACTTTGCCAATTAAAGTTGACTCCTCAGCAGATGTATTTCTGTGAAGCTCAATTTCCTGCACCTTGAGAAACGGGCTGAGGAACTCAAGAGAATTTAGGACATGGAGCCGCTCTGCAGTTCCTCCCAGACCAGCTGAGGCCTTACACACTGTCACTCCTGCCCCATCCGTGCTGCTAAGGGTGGGGCATTTTCAGAAACCAAGCCTAGGCTGGATCATCCAACTCAGCCCGGATTGCCCAGAACTGACCTGATTTTAGAACTGCCACCTGGGGCCTGTCCGTCCTGGCACCTAGGGATGGCTGGTCACCCTGAGTCTAGTCTAGAAGGGAGCCTCCTCTCACCGGGGGTGGGCCCAAGTGTCAGGACAGCTCTGGAATTAGGAATCCTGGCCACACATTTCAGTGGACACGAAAGCCAGGAGCAAGTGCCCCGACGGAGAATGGCTGAGGGATCTGGTCCAGTGGAGTGTCTGAGGGTCTGGACAGAAAGTCGGAAGGCCTGCTTGAGACTCTTAGGGTAATTTCTTCCCTGAACAGGGTGATACAATGATTGCTCCTGGCGTCCTGGCATAGGGGAGAGGAGGTGACTTTGTTTCTTTTTTCTGTTTCCTCTGTGTTGAGGCGGTGTTTGTGGACTCACAGACACCTGTGGAGGCTCCTCCCTGAACTGTGCACGAGATCCTTAGTCCAGCCCACGGGGAGGGGTCGGGGGTGGCGTGGGGAGGTGGAGACCCTGGGCCAATGCAGCGAGGGAGGGCAGAGGCTTCTCAAGGCCCCAGAGCTCGTCCGAGGTGTTTGAGTGCCAGCTGGGCTGTGTTCCAGAGCTTCCCACTGGCTCTGTCTGGACCAGAGATTCTGCTTCTGCTCCACCTGAGGTAAGCACCCTCTTCATTCTTTGGGGGTTTCTGGGATTGGAACAGAGAGCAAGTCTCTCCTCCTGTCTCTGGTCGCAGGGGCAGGTGGGGAAGGGCAATCCATTGATTACTATTCCCAGAGGAATGTCATCTTCTTCTTTGATAACAAGACCAGCTTTATGAAGGGCAGAAATCTTCTTTAAAACATTAGTTTAAGTCTTTGCTGGGTACCTACTCCATTTAAGTTTTATAGGGGACAGGACACCAATATAAAAAGGTCATGGAACCAATTAATTTCGACCACAGAAGCATAAACCAGCCCCAGACTTAATTTTGACAGTGTTACTAGGACTGGGTGTGTGTTTGGATTTCCAGGCCACCTGGCACAGGGTGAGAGGGGAGCCCCCCAGGAAGGTGGGGAGGCTGAATCCCTGGCCCCAGGCGTGCACACTACCATGACCTCTGGCTGCCTGTGCAGCTAGGTGGGGATGTCTGGGCCCTCCTTCTGCCTATGGCCCCGCTCCCCTACCTTGTGCCAAGGTCTCTCCACAGACCTTGTGGCCCCTGTGACCTGTGGGGAGCGTGGGGGTTCAGGGCTGTCTGCCCAAGGCAGCATCCAGTGGGGTCAGGCTGGTGCTCTTCCAGGCCCGAGAGGACTGTCCCAGCTGCAGGTGCCTCTGCCCACGCACCTCCCTGGCCCGTCGTGGTTCCGGGGGCCCCTCTCGGTGGCCAGTGTCTGCAGCCTCCTCCTTGCCTGCCAGTCACCTACCCTCATGCCACCCCACCCCTCTCTTCTCTCCACCTTCCTTCTCAGTTCAGTTAAGTCCCGTCTCTGTCTCTGGGTTTGTTCTCCAAACGGGAAGGTTTCTAGTTTCACACCTCAGTAATTGGTGCTATCTGTTGAAAGTAACTCTGGAACTCCAGCCTGCTGAGGTCAGGAGGAGCGGAATTGAATTAAAGGGAGTAGAAATTGGCTGGAAGCAGGAGGAGGACTTGAGCGGCGTGATTTCTGTCCTCCGGGTGGCCGGCAGGCTCTGGGCCTTCTGAGCCGGCCAGCGGGCGGGCGCCTGGCTTTGTCCCCTCCCCTGATGGGAGCCCGGTGTGGGAGGAGGTGGTGGGAGGAGAGAGGCTCCCCCAGCCCAGGTGGGGCACCAAGGACCCAGGCAGCCGCACCTAGAGGAAGCAGCCTGTCAGTGTAATGACCCTGGAGAGATTAAATCTGCAAACACCTGTGTTCTAGCAGCATCGTGGCTGGGAGGGAAGCTGGCAGGACTCTCCTGGGCTCAGTGCCACCCACCCGATTCATGTCAGAGTAGGGCACAGTCCGGCCACCTGGGACTCGGTGGCGAGGCAGGTGTGGCCCCTGGTTGATGCTCACAGAGCCTGTTTCTGCTGCCCACTTGAGAAGGAGCAGTGGTTTCTGCTGTTTCTCCTTTGATGTTATTCGTTGAATTGATCCTTAGATTTAAACATTTCTGCTGATGTTGTTGGTTATCTGTTTCTGATCTGGACGATTTTTCAGTTATTGGAATTGTCTCTTCTACTCCAGGCAGCAGGTGAGCGGCTGTATTCAAGGCTCTGAGGTATCTCTTCTCACCCCAATCCATCAGTGGGACTGCCTCCAGGTCAGGGATGAACTTTGGGTGTGAGTCTTAAAGAATCTAAGAACACACTTCCTGTGGGGCCCAGGAAAGGTCAAAACAATGAACTTCCTCTGGAGCCAAAGAGTTCCTGCTTCTGTCCCTGCACTCAGAAGGGAGGGAGGGGACAGTCATTACAGTGGACACACACGTGTGTTTGGATCAGGGCTGTGTTACATGTTGATGGGCGGAAAATACAGAAAAATATAGAAATCGTGTTGCTCCATTGTCTGGGATGCTGATGGAGATGTCATAGAAGAGAATTTCGTACCCTCCGCATGTGGGGCTCTCATGAAATTGGACACATGCCCACCCCGGAGTCAGGCTCCAGACCCACTCCCCACTCCCCACCGCAGGGATGCCAGCTCCTCGCTTTTAAAACTACCGCCTTTTTCTTACAGGGTTAATTTCTAACACCTCACCTCTGCATTTCTGCATGGGACCCTCTCTGGTTATTTTCGTGACCTAGTTAAGTCCCGTCTCTGTCTCTGGGTTTGTTCTCCAAACGGGAAGGTTTCTAGTTTCACACCTCAGTAATTGGTGCTATCTGTTGAAAGTAACTCTGGAACTCCAGCCTGCTGAGGTCAGGAGGAGCGGAATTGAATTAAAGGGAGTAGAAATTGGCTGGAAGCAGGAGGAGGACTTGAGCGGCGTGATTTCTGTCCTCCGGGTGGCCGGCAGGCTCTGGGCCTTCTGAGCCGGCCAGCGGGCGGGCGCCTGGCTTTGTCCCCTCCCCTGATGGGAGCCCGGTGTGGGAGGAGGTGGTGGGAGGAGAGAGGCTCCCCCAGCCCAGGGTGGGGCACCAAGGACCCAGGCAGCCGCACCTAGAGGAAGCAGCCTGTCAGTGTAATGACCCTGGAGAGATTAAATCTGCAAACACCTGTGTTCTAGCAGCATCGTGGCTGGGAGGGAAGCTGGCAGGACTCTCCTGGGCTCAGTGCCACCCACCCGATTCATGTCAGAGTAGGGCACAGTCCGGCCACCTGGGACTCGGTGGCGAGGCAGGTGTGGCCCCTGGTTGATGCTCACAGAGCCTGTTTCTGCTGCCCACTTGAGAAGGAGCAGTGGTTTCTGCTGTTTCTCCTTTGATGTTATTCGTTGAATTGATCCTTAGATTTAAACATTTCTGCTGATGTTGTTGGTTATCTGTTTCTGATCTGGACGATTTTTCAGTTATTGGAATTGTCTCTTCTACTCCAGGCAGCAGGTGAGCGGCTGTATTCAAGGCTCTGAGGTATCTCTTCTCACCCCAATCCATCAGTGGGACTGCCTCCAGGTCAGGGATGAACTTTGGGTGTGAGTCTTAAAGAATCTAAGAACACACTTCCTGTGGGGCCCAGGAAAGGTCAAAACAATGAACTTCCTCTGGAGCCAAAGAGTTCCTGCTTCTGTCCCTGCACTCAGAAGGGAGGGAGGGGACAGTCATTACAGTGGACACACACGTGTGTTTGGATCAGGGCTGTGTTACATGTTGATGGGCGGAAAATACAGAAAAATATAGAAATCGTGTTGCTCCATTGTCTGGGATGCTGATGGAGATGTCATAGAAGAGAATTTCGTACCCTCCGCATGTGGGGCTCTCATGAAATTGGACACATGCCCACCCCGGAGTCAGGCTCCAGACCCACTCCCCACTCCCCACCGCAGGGATGCCAGCTCCTCGCTTTTAAAACTACCGCCTTTTTCTTACAGGGTTAATTTCTAACACCTCACCTCTGCATTTCTGCATGGGACCCTCTCTGGTTACTTTCGTGACCCTTCATATTAAGGGCACTCGAGTCTTGTCCTCTGAGTGCCTGGCATCTGATATCTGCTCCGCCTTGTCCCAGAGTGACTGCTAGGGCTTCGTCAGGTGTGCAGGTGGGCAGGGAGGCCTGAGTGACATTGTCTCGGGTCCCAGGACTCAGATGCACAGGGCAGGCTGCTGCAAAGGGGCCTGTGCCCACTTGTGTGTTCTTGGTGTGGCTGTGGTCCTGACTCTGATGCTTTTGGTCTGTGTGCATTCTGCTGGTTGGTCTGTGTCCTTATCTGTCTTTCTGTGGCTGACCCTGGGGGATGATCAGATTGCTCGGAAGAGCCCTGAGTCCCCCCAGCTCTGGATTGGGCCCTCTTGAGCTCTGGGGCCACTTAGACCTCTGGAAGGAAGAGGCCGAGTGACCCCCAGCCCCTCTCCACCCCCATGCAGTGGTGCGGCCCTGGCCCCAGGCCTGGACTCTGTGCAAGTGTAGCCAGCGTTCTCTTTTAAATGGACAAAGGTGGAGGCCGGAGCCCAGAGGCCCTCTGACCTCACAGCCTAATCTGTGGAAATGACAGGCCACGCGCAGCCATCCCTGAATGCACTTGCGATGGGAAGGTGCTGGTTAATTTCTCAGGACTCAGAGGTGACCCGGGTTTAATAAAGAGGATTAATGGATTTGAGCTCCAGGTCCTGGCTGTTCCAGGCAGATAGCCACTTCCTTGTGAGGCAGCGAGAAGCCCTCATCTGTGTCTTCTCCTTTGGGAAAGGCTCCTGGGCTGCTTTAAAGGGGCCTCCTCTCCTTCCCTTCCTGCTAACCCACTGAGGTGGCCGCGTGCCTTACAACCCCTCACGACCAAGGGCCTCCTGGTGACAAGAACAGCGGCAAAAGGACACTTTTATCCTGCCGGTGGCAGATAGCGTCTTTCTGAAAAGCGTTTTGGCCACAAGGAATAAACATTTTAGAGGAATCAAAACCTTTAAAAATATGGTGTATACCCTCTCCCACAGAGAGTCAAGAGCAATGACTTTCTTACAGGATTTGTTGTTGAGTCACTCAGTCGTGTCTGACTCTTTGCGACCCCATGGACTGCAGCACGCCAGCCTCTCTGTCATTCACTATCTCCTGGGACTTGCTCAGACTCATGTCCATTGAGTCGGTGATGCCATCCAACCATCTCGACTTGTAGGATAATTATAAGGATCTTACAGGATAGTTCAGTTCAGTCATGCAGTCGTGTCCGACTCTCTGCGACCCCATTAACCACAGTACACCAGGCCTTTCTGTCCATCATTAACTCCCAGAGTCCATCCAAACCCATGTTCACTGTGTAGGTGATGCCATCCAGCCATCTCATCCTCTGTCGTCCCCTTCTCCTGCCCTCAATCTTTCCCAGCATCAGGATCTTTTCAAATGAGTCAGCTCTCTATATCAGGTGGCCAAAGTACTGGAGTTTCAGCTTTAGCATCATTCCTTCCAAAGAAATTCCAAGTCTGATCTCCTTCAGAATGGACTGGTTGGATCTCCTTGCAGTCCAAGGGACTCGCAAGGGTCTTCTCCAACACCACAGTTCAAAAGCGTCAGTTGTTCTGCACTCAGCTTTCTTTATAGTCCAACTCTCACATCCATACATGACCACTGGAAAAACCATAGCCTTGACTAGATGGACCTATATTGGCAAAGTAATGTCTCTGCTTTTTAATATGCTATCTAGGTTGGTCATAACTTTCCTTATAAGGCACAAGCATCTTTTAATTTCATGGCTGCAGTCACCATCTGTAGTGATTTTGGAGCCCAGAAAAATAAAGTCAGCCACTGTGTCCACTGTTTCCCCATCTATTTGCCATTAAGTGATGGGACCAGATGCTATGATTGTCGTTTTCTGAATGCTGAGATTTAAGCCAGCTTTTTCACTCTCCTCTTTTACTTTCATCAAGAGGCTTTTTAGTTCCTCTTACTTTCTGCCATAAGGGTGGTGTCATCTGCATATCTGAGGTTATTGATATTTCTCCCGGCAATCTTGATTCCAGCCCAGCTTCCAGCCCAGCGTTTACAGTTTCATGATGTACTCTGCATATAAGTTAAATAAGCAGAGTGAAAAATATAGCCTTGTCGTACTCCTTTTCCTATTTGGAACCAGTCTGTTGTTCCATGTCCAGTTCTAACTGCTGCTTCCTGACCTGCATACAGGTTTCTCAAGAGGCAGCTCAGTTGGTCTGGTATGCCCATCTCTTTCAGAATTTTCCACAGTTTATTGTGATCCACGCAATCAAAGGCTTTGGCATAGTCAATAAAGCAGAAATAGATGTTTTTCTGGAACTCTTTTGTTTTTTCCACGATCCAGGGGATGTTGGCAATTTGATCTCTGGTTCCTCTGCTTTTTCTAAAACCAGCTTGAACATCTGGAAGTTCACGGTTCTGGAAGCCTGGCTTGGAAAATTTTGAGCATTACTTTACTAGCGTGTGAGAAGAGTGCAATTGTGGGCTAGTTTGAGCATTTTTTGTCATTGTCTTTCTTTGGGATTGGAATAAAAACTGACCTTTTCCTGTCCTGTGGCCACTGCTGAGTTTTCCAAATTTGCTGACATATTGAGTGTAGTACTTTCACAGCATCATGTTTTAGAATTTGAAATAGCTCAACTGGAATTCCATCACCTCCACTAGCTGTGTTTATAGTGATACTTCCTAAGGCCCACCTGACCTCTCATTCCAGGATGTCCAGCTCTTGGTGAGAGGGAGTGATCACATGTTCATGATTATCCGGGTTGTGAAGATCTTTTTTGTACAGTTCTTCTGTGTATTCTTGCCACCTCTCCTTCATATCTTCTGCTTCTGTTAGTCCATACCATTTCTGTCCTTTATTGAGCCCATCTTTGCATGAAATATTCCCTTGATATCTTTAATTTTATTGAAGAGATCTCTAGTCTTTCCCATTCTGTTGTTTTCCTCTGTTTCTTTGCATTGATTGCTGAGGAAGGCTTTCTTATCTCTCTGAATGGGTTCAAAGATGTGTAGCAGTGGGAACTAATTTAAACGTGTGATGCTACATTCGTGCAATGAAATCACAGTCATTAGGATGTTCTAGAAGCATTTTGATATTGAAATACATTCATAGGTTCTAAAATACCATGTGCAGTTAAACTCGTTTTTGCAGAAAAACGTGCTACATGTGCATGCGGGTGAGGGATGCACACCTGGGTGACTGGATGGGGTACTCGGAATGGTTTTGTTGTAGCTTTTGGTTTTACTTGGGCTTCTCTGATGGCTCAGCAGGTAAAGAGTCCTCCTGCAATCAGTTAAACTCGTTTTTGCAGAAAAACGTGCTACATGTGCATGCGGGTGAGGGATGCACACCTGGGTGACTGGATGGGGTACTCGGAATGGTTTTGTTGTAGCTTTTGGTTTTACTTGGGCTTCTCTGATGGCTCAGCAGGTAAAGAGTCCTCCTGCAATGCAGGAGACCCTGGTTTGATTCCTGGGTCATGAAGATCCCCTGATGAAAGGATAGACTACTCACTCTAGTATTCTTGGGTTTCCCTGGTGGCTCAGATGGTAAAGAATCTGCCTGCAAAACCTGGATTTGATCCCTGGGTTAGGAAGATCCCTTGGAAGAGGGCATGGCTACTCACTCCAATATTCTTGCCTGGAGAATCTCCATGGACTGAGGAGCCTGGTGGGCTACAGTCCATAGGCCTGCTAAGAGTCTGACACAGCTGAGCAAGGAAGCACTGCACTGCACTTGGTTTTCCGTATCCTCACTTGCTAATCATTCCCACAGCTGTGTGTCACTTATAATGGCAGCAGGAGATCCAAGTGGGATCTATGGGAGCGAGGTGGGGGGGGTGTTTGGGGTGTGGGGTCCTGGAAGTTCCTCAAGGTGTGCTCCCCTCACCCCACCAAGGCTCAGAGAGGCTCAGGTCCCCTTCCTCCCAGGAAAATACAGGTGCAGCTCCTGCCAGGTGGGACGTGGCCTCTGGTGACAAAGCTGTGAGCTGCTCAGGGTCACACTTATGATGACAGGTCCCAGGTGGTGCTTCCGGGAGTCCTAGGATAGCAGGTTCCCTCTGCCCTGGACCCCTCACCTGGGCATTCTAGGGACAGGGTGGTCCTGCCCAAGGGAGCAGGTCTCAGTCATGCCATCTGCCCACCCCAGGGTGAGTCTGATGGCTTCTTGGGCTGCATCCACTCCTGGCTACACTGGCTCCTGAGGTGGTGATGCCCCCATTCCCAGGAGTCTGTGTTGAGCAGGGGATCTTGAGTCCTGGAGTCTCACCCTTAGGACACGACCCCTCATGTTGCCATCAGCCATGAGGCCCTTATACATTTCCCCTTAATATTAAATTTTTAGTGGGCACTGACTAGGTTTTTCCCATATTAACTGCCTGCTTATGTCTTAGCTCTCTCTGATGTTGACATCAGGGCTACTGCTTATTTTCCCCAATGATGGTTTGGCATCATTGTCTCCAACTTAATTCTCCAACCCCAGGGATGTGTTTTTATCTCTAGTCAAATGGCCATGATTTAGTTTGCCATATAAAGTCTTCAGAGAAGATTTATACCAATATTTTAGCCTTATCTTCAAGGTGTTCTAGTTGTTCCTCCTTGTTTTTTTTTAACTGTTTATTTTCTGTTAAGGTTTAGCTGATTAATAAACAATGTTGTGATAGTTTCAGGTGAATGTTGAAGGGACTCAACCATATATACATGTGTATCCATTCTCCCCAAAGCCCTGCTCCCATCCAGACTGTCATATAACATTGAGCAGACTTCCCTGTGCTATACAGTAGGTCCTTGGTTATCTATCTTAAATATAGCAGTGTATATATCAGTTCAGTTCAGTTCAGTCGCTCATTCGTGTCCAACCCCGTGAATCGCAGCACGCCGGGCCTCCCTGTCCATCACCAACTCCTGGAGTTCACTCAGACTCACATCCATCGAGTCAGTGATGCCATCCAGCCACCTCATCCTCTGTCTTCCCCTTCTCCTCCTGCCCCGAATCCCTCCCAGCATCAAAGTCTTTTCCAGTGTGTAGATGCCTGTCCCAAACTCCTTAACTATTCCTTCCCCCATCCCTCTCCCCTGGTAACTGTAAGGTTATTATAGAGTACTGAGCAGAGTTCTATGTGCTGTACAGAAGGACCTTGTTGGTTATTCATTTTAAATATAGCAGTGTGTACCATAAGACAACCATAAATTTGTTCTCTAAGTCTGTGAGTCTCTTTCGGTTTTGCAAATAAGTTCATTTGTATCATTTCTTTTTAGATTCCACATATAAGGGAGGTCCCATGTTGCTTTTATACCCTGTTATCCACGATGAGAAAGGGCAAAAAGCTGATTTGGAAAGAGTTTGTCTCCTTGGGGACCAAGTTCTAAAAGGAAGAAAAAAAGCAGCAGAATTGTGCAAAGCAGCCTTCAGCTTGGACACACTTGTGTTGTGGAGCCTCTCCAGGAGGGAGGGTCCCAGTGGCTGGGGATGGGGCCCAGGCTGACCCCAGCCCCGCAGCTGCTGAAAGCCCCCACTTCCTCCCTCGAGCCCACGGCCTGAGTCTGGCGGGGCTGGGTTACCTCTGAGGGCAGGACATGCCTCGTGAGATCCACCTGATGTAGAAACCAGTGTATCAGGCATGACGTGGCTCCCCGAGAAACGGAATTAAATATACAATTCCATGCTGCGTGTGATTCTAGCGCGTTGTTTCCCATGCTACGCGAGCTCCCGTCCTGCCCTAGGCTGTTGCAGGTTTTAATCAACGCATAAAGCTCTCCATGGGATCCGGGGTGGGTGGTACCGTGAGCGAGAAGCCGGTCTGCTGCTGTTCCGTGTTGCCCTCATCTCAGTCCCCAACACTTTTACTCTTTCGGCCCCGTTTTCTTTCTGGCATCTCTGTTCTGCTAATTGAATTTCAACCCCCCAGGGCGCCCCTTTTTTTAACGATATCACCCATTTGTCTGTAACCAGACAGCGGCCCTGTCTCTGGAAGAAACATTTCAAAACACATGGTGCTGGGTCGAGTTCTGTCTCTGGGTGGTTTCCTGGATCCTCGGCTGGCGTGTGGGTACCTGTCTAGAAAACAGGAGTTCCTGGGCAGGGAGTCATACATGTGATAGTGGAATCTGGTTTATGAGCAGGAACTGAGCTGTAACCAGGTAGTAGGTCCTTTCCTAGCCCACGGCGGTGATTTCCATCGGACAAGGTCCTTTTCTGTCCTCTCCTCCTGTGTAGTGATGCCTTCCAAAGTTGAGGGGGAGGAGGCTGAGGTTGAGGAGGTCACCAGACTAGGATGGGGCATGACCAGCGAGCTCCACACAAGTGGCCAGTGGCCCAGCCTAGCATCCAGGCCGCCCTCTACACCTTCTCCTTTTGTCCTCCACCCTGTGTCACCGTCCCGAACAGCATCCATCACCACCCACCCAGCACGTTCAGCATCCTCTGCTCAACACTCTGTTGACCTCCGCTCGTGCATTTCTTCCGTGAACGTTTACTGAACACCTACTCGTTCCGTTCAGGTGCCGTTCCACGCATTAGGAGTCAGCAACACCCTGGACACATTCTTGCCTTTGTGGCGCTTACATTCTAGTGAGGAGAGACAATGCAGAATAAATAGGGCGTGCCATATGATGACACAGCAAACGGTGGTGTCGCGTGGGGGTGAGAGCTGGGAGAAGTTAACGGGCGTGTAGGAGGAATCAAGAGAGTATTTTAGTCCAGATCTATTGGGGATGAGGTGAGAAGCCGTGAAGAGATCTTGCGGCAGCCCGGCTGCTGCACGTGGGCTCATGTCTGGAGTAGAGGAAGGTGGCCTCCGTGATGAGAAAGAAGCAAGACTGTGCAGATGCTGGTTTTATTCCAGCTGAAATGGGAAACAATTAGACGGGAGGCCGCTGGAGTCTCTTCTGCAGGGCAGTGATGAGGGCTGACCTGGGTTTTAGTGTAGGGGACACACCTCCATCCTTCCTTTCTCATCTCTTGGCATCCACGTCTGCCTCTGGAGCCTTGTTTCACTTCGTGATCTGCCACCGTCCTATCCTCCAGTCGCATTTCCCCAATTGCTTTCTAAATTATTACAGAATGTGAGATGCACAGATGAAATTTTAGGAGTATAAAATATTCAGGTTTATTGGGATATAAACAGACTCACAGCAAAGGTCCTTTTGGAGTCTTCTCATCATTCACACGGGGAGCTGAATGGAGACGGAGCAGTGCCTGCCTGTTGGGAGTCATAGCCTCGGCTCATTTTACTTCCACTCATGCTGGGAACTTTTGCTGGCATGGGCCCCTGGCATGCTGGTGTGCCGGTAACAACCAGCTTTCTGCAGGAGAAAAAATAAACCCTTATTTAAAGTCTCCAAAACTTGGAGGCAACCAAGATGTCCCTCAGTAGGTGAATGAATAAACAAACTGGTCCATTCAGACAATGGAATGTTATTCAGCACTAAGAATAAATGAGCTGTTGAGCTGTGAAAAGACATGGAAAAAACATAGATGCCTATTACTGAGTGAAAGAAGCCAAATACTTTGTAGTTCCAACTCTATGACATTCTGGAAAAGGCAAAGCTATGGAAAGAAAATGAAAGCATCAGTGGTTGCCAGAGGGTGGGCAGGGGGATGAATCGGGGAGCAGACGGCGGTCTTCAGGGCAGTGTAAATACCCCTTATGACAGAATGGATGCATGTCATTGTACATTAGTCCAACCTGCAGAATCTACAGCAGGGATGGCCCCTGATGTAAACCATGGACTTCAGGTGACTATGATGTGTTCATGTAGCTTCAGTTGAAACAAATGCACCTCTATGGGGGGGGGGGTGTTGATAAGGGGGGAGGCTATACATGTGTGGGTATAAGGGGGACATTTCTGTATTCTTTCAATTTTGCTAAAATGTAAAACTGGTCTGAGAAAGTCTTAAAATAATCCCTGATTTGTGGCATTTGCTGATTCCAGGATATAAAAACTTTATCCATGGCTGATTTCAAGCTACTGATGATGGGATGTGAGGTACTTAATCCAGACTAATATGATGTGCCACTCTGCCCTCTTCCGAGTTCCCTCACGTATGAGTTTGTTTCTCGTCTGTCACTTTGACACCATTGATCTATTTGTCTGTCCCTGTGACTGAGCCACACAGCTTACAATTACCAGGGCTTGGTTAGTTTAATAAATGTTCCTCTAAACTAATTTCTTATTGATTAGTCAAGCACCAACCTCACTGGGAATTTGAACGCGATTACTTTAAATGCATACACACACATGCAGCATCTCTACAATACTAAGACTTTCCGGTAAGACCACACATCCATTCAGTAAATATTTGGAATCATCTGTGTGTCCAGAACTGTCATCAGCTCTGTAATAGACACAGTGGCTGGGGTTCCTGCTCTTGCAGAAACTTACTGTCTGGAGGATAAGGTAGTGAAAACTGGTGGTGAGCGGTGAACGGAAGCAGGCAGAGCCCACTGCCAATGGCATGGATACTACAAAGGTTTACAGAGTAGAACAGGAGTAAGGGGACAGGGCCTGCCCTGGACTGTAGACTCAGGGGATCCTTTCTGAGGCCTGATCACAGGGGGACAGTGGAGGGAAAGTCTGAAAGAACGTTCCAGACAGGCCAACCAGCCAGAGGCCCTAAGCTGGAAACCACCTTGTCAGCTTCCAGAGGTTAGAAAAGGCCAGTGGGGAACGTGGTGCAGCAGGTGGTGTTTTCCCAGTGGTCAGAGATGGAGATGAAGATTTATTGGTGTAGGGTCTTCCAGGCAAATGTGAAAGGTTGGGATATTATTCTAGAATGGAAAGCCTTTAGAGAATTTGTGTAAAAGGGGTTAATTTGATTCACAACTTAGCAGCCCATTCTCATTTCTGTGACCAGAATAGATTGTGTATGTGTTGGGAGGGCAAAAAAAGGAGACTATCTGGGAAACTGCCACTGTGATCAGGATTTAAGATGAAGGGGCCTGGATCACATAGTAACAGCAGCACTGAAGGATGCTGATGGGTTTGCATATGTCCTGGAAGTAGGGCTGGGGAGCTTTCTGATACACTAGTTGTGTGGATGGAGAACCGAGAATGGAGAGGCTGCAAAGAGCTCAGGTTTTGAGAAACTGACTGAATGAGATGGATGGAGAGGGGCGGAGCACATGGATCCACCCGAGTCCTTGTGGACTGTGTTTACTGTGGATGTCAGAAAGGAGGTTGGAGTTGTCCCTTCTCAGTTCTGGGGAGAATTCTGCCTGTGATATTCATGTAAGCACTGTCAGTGTGAGGGACTAGGGGTTGAGACAGGAACAGAAAGTTCTGAAGCAGATAGAGAAGTGTTTTAAGAAGGGGTGGCTATTGTAGGAATGTTGTCACTGGCCACATTTGAAGCCAGAGGACAGAGGCTTTGGACCTTAGGAACTAGTAATTGGTGACCTTAACCAGAGTATTTTAAAATGGAATGGTGAGTTTGGAAGCTTGACTGTTGTTGAAAGAATGGGGTTTGAAGGAATTAAAGTATAGTCAGTGTTTGTTACTGCAGTGGTTTCATTCTGCAGAATCGCTTCAAATACTGTGTTAGTGATTATGAACCATTGCTCCCAGGGGAAGAAGAGTTTTATGTCTGTGAGCTGCTTGGTATAGTCTTTCATGATACACAAACTCGTGTGCATTTCTGTTTAAAGACACTTCAACCCACTCCAGTATTCTTGCCTGGAAAATCTCATGGATGGAGGACTCTGGTAGGCTGTAGTCCATGGAGTCTTGAAGAGTTGGACATGACTGGGCAACTTCACTTTCACTTTTCACTTTCATGCATTGAAGAAGAAAATGGCAACCCACTCCAGTGTTCTTACCTGGAGAATCCCAGGGACGGAGGAGCCTGGTAGGTTGCCATCTGTGGGGTCGCACAGAGTCGGACACCACTGAAACGATTTAGCAGCAGCAGCATTTAATACACACTGTTGCTTCATTACCATTAAGCTCCTGGCCCAACACACTGCAATTCACACCTGAACAGAGCTTGCCTCACACACCTATTCTCTATAATCACATCTTAGCTTTCTTCCTGGTGAGGGACACTACTGGGCACTTCAGTACTACGCTTGGGGTTGTTTTAAACAGTAAAATCACCAACAAGAAGCGCAACATGGGAAAATGTGGCACTAAATAAACTTAAGAAAAGGACAGTAGTTTAGAGTATGATTTGCTGAAATGAGGGCATGTGTGTCAGGGCGAATCAAATTCCTGCTGCTCAGCAAATGTTCCATGAGCATTGATCTTGGGGTTGCTGATAAGTTTTAGCAAATAGTCGAATTTGTACACGTGGAATCCATGAATGATGAGAATCGACTATATTAACTATAGACAACTCTTTGGAGATGTTTTGTGGCAAGGTTTGGTATAGTTATAGGGGTCTTGTTTTGCTTTTTATGATTTTTAGAAAATTTTTGTTTTGTCTTATATTGGACTATAGTAGATTTACAATGCTAATGCTGTATTGGTTTCAGGTATACCTCGAAGTTGTACATACACATATCTACTCTTTTCCAGATTCTTTTCCCATTTAGGCTATTACAGAATATTGAGCAGAGTTCCCTGTGCTGTACAGTAAGTCCTTGTTGTTTGTTTTATATGTAGCAGTGCGTGTTTGTTAATCCTAAACTCCTAATTTATCCCCCACCCCAACCTTTCTCCTCTGGTAACTGCAAGGAGATCCAACCAGTCCATTCTGAAGGAGATCAACCCTGGGATTTCTTTGGAAGGAATGATGCTAAAGCTGAAACTCCAGTACTTTGGCCACCTCATGTGAAGAGTTGACTCATTGGAAAAGACTTTGATGCTGGGAGGGATTGGGGGCAGGAGGAGAAGGGGACAACAGAGGAGGAGATGGCTGGATGGCATCACTGACTCGATGGACGTGAGTCTGTGTGAACTCCGGGAGTTGGTGATGGACAGGGAGGCCTGGCATGCTGTGATTCATGGGGTCGCGAAGAGTCGGACACGACTGAGCAACTGAACTGAACTGAACTGAACCATATGATTGTTTTCTAAAGCTGTGTTAGCTTTTAAAAACATGAGGGACCTTACAGTGTGCTTTTAGGGTGGGAGGACTGACCCAGTACAAAGGAAAGTTGTTGCTGACCACTGACCAGCAGAGTTCAGTAATGAGAAGAAAGGGGATCCAGATCCTCTGCTGGAGAGGGCGAGCTTTGATCAGAGCAGTAAACGCTATGGCAATGCCCCTGTCACTCAGGGCTGTTTTTAACGGCCTCTTATAATTTTTATGCTCAATCACTTCAGTTGTGTTCAGCTCTTCCTGACCCATGGACTGTAGCTTGCCAGGCTCCTCTGTCCACAGGGATTCTTCAGGCAAGAATACTGGAGCTGATTGCCATGCCCTCCTCCAGGGGATCTTCCCGACCCAGAGATGGAACCAGTGTCTTCTGCATTGGGAAGCAAGTTCTCTACCACTAGCTCCACCTGAGAAGGCCTATCTTTTAATTTTTAGTCTTATTCATATAGTTCATGTATATTTATTATTAAATTAATCCCTAGACATGCTATAATTTTTGGTGTTTCAAGTGAGTTTGCCTTATAAATGTACTTTATAACTACTTATTGCTGAAAGCTATTGATTTTTTAAGTATATTTCTTTTATTTCTAGTCACTTTCTCAACTTAGTTTTGAAGGTTTTTTAAAAAGTTGTTTGCATTTCTAGGAAAACAATTATATTGTTTTTAGATAACATTTATTCCCTCAGTGTTTATGTAAAATCTCTAAATAGATAGTGTTTTCTTGTTCATAATTTTATAGAATTGCCTTCTGCGTTTCAAAATTTGGTATGAAGTTTGCTACTGGTTTTGCTATAAAACTTTGTGAGCTTTAACATATTTCCCTTTTCCTATTTTGTCTAAAGTTTGCATTTTTTTCTTTATGATTTATTATTAATGTTATAAAAAGCTCATTGGCATCTAACAGTATTGTTACCTGGTTTCTCCTCCATATTTAACGTGATGACGTATTGTTAGATATTCTGTAGTTGAAATTGAAATGCCTGGCATGAACCCTACTGAGATTTGGTGCAGTTTCAACCATGCTGCTAGATTTTATTTTATGATTGTTTTACATCGTATTATTTAGTACAGTTAATCTAAAATTACTGTTTTCTCTAACTGGTTTTGTATCAAGGAGGTAGTAGCCTTCTCAGACGGGTTGGGAAAATTCCTAACTTTCTCTCTCTGTGGTTCTCACCACCTCTTCTGTGTCCTCAGCCCCTCTTGCTGTCTGTCCTTAGCTTCATTCTTTGGCAACACCTTCACCTCCTGATCATGCATTTGGCCATCACTCTGGGTGTATATTTGCCAGTCTTGCTCTTCATCTTGGTCCCTGAGTTGTCAGCTCACTTTTAAATTGCTGGTTGTTTTCTCTCTCTCGCTCTTTTAATTTAGAATCTTGGGTGTAGATGATCTGGTCTCTCATTCATGGGACATTACCACCACTGGACCAGGTGTTAAGTCCCCTTTCTTGTTTTACGTACAGAATTATTTACTGTAACTCCATTTTCTACTGCTCCTCTGACTCCACCACCTATAAAGAAACATTCAGTGGATTTCATGTGCATCCTTTTATGCTTTTATTGTATATATAGTTTGCTTAACATAAATGATGTTGTGTTAATAGTCTATACTGTTTCTCTCTTTTTTTCTTCACTGCTTCAATATTTCTATGTGATGACCTAATTTCTACTCATCACTCAGTGGGACACATCTGTCAAATTATTCTTTTCCACTCCTCCTGTATGGACACTAGATTACCTCCAGTGTAAGTGCTGAGATGAGTGTCTTTAAACATGTTTTCTTAGAGACTGTATGTGAGAATTCTGTTGGTTTGTATTCTTAGTAGAATGGCTGGTTGCAGGTTGTCCATCACCAAATCTGACTGCCCTCCATGACGGGCAGTGACATGGGGCATCCTTCCCACCACTGCCTTCAATACTTGGTTTATCCAACTTTCTACATTTTGATAGCAGAACAAGTACTGGGTTGGCCAAATATTAGTTTGGGCTTTTCTGTAATGTCTTATGGATAAACACAAGTGAACTGTTTCACCAACTCAATATAAATGCCTCATTTTGTTTTACTTAGAAAATTTTCTGATTGCCGATGAATGTAAATATTTCTTCATGTGCTTGTAAACTCATCACCTATTTCGTTTAAATTCCCCACTTTGTTTGCCCACATTTTGTTAGGGTTATTGCCTCTTCCCTGGATGCATTCCTTTTATAGTCTAAATATTGGTCTCATCATGATAGCTCAGCTGGTAAAGAATCTGCCTGCAATGCAGAAGACCCTGGTTCAATTCCTGGGTCAGGAAGATTTGCTAAAGATGGGATAGGCTACCCATTCCAGTATTCTTAGGCTTCCCTTGTGGCTCAGCTGATAAAGAATCTGCCCGCAATGAGGGAGACCTGGGTTTGATCCCTGAGTTGGAAAGATCCCCTGAAAAAGAGAAAGACTACCCACTCCAGTATTTTGGCCTGGAGAATTCCATGGACTATTTAATCCATGGGATTGCAAAGAGTTGGACATGACTGAATGTCTTTCAGTTTCAGATGCGTCAGTATTTTTTCCTGCTCTGTTGTCTGTTAATTCTATCCATCATGTCCTCTGAAGTAAATTCCTAATTTTGGTGTTAAATTCATAAACCTTTGTGGGCCATTTTAGGTTTTCCTTTAAGCAATAGTTTTCCATCTCTAGGTCACAAAGATATTCCCCCAAATTATCTTCCATTACATTTTTAGTTTATTCCCATTTCAGTCTTAAACTGTCTAGCATCCATCCTTAAATATAGAGGTAAACAGATAACAGGTTTTATTTTATTTTTTCACATAATCTGGTTTTCATAATATGTTTTCTTTTCCCCAGTTATTTCTGTTGCCATCTTTACTGTATCTTAAAGCACTAGCAGCTGTCTTCTGTGGTAATGAGGCAGGCACCTTTTACTTGTGGGCAGCCTGGGACAGAGGTCATAGGAGACCGGGTAAACCTCCATCCACCTCCCCTCTCACTCCATCTCCTCTCCGTGCTCCATCCCAGGGGGCTGCTGCCTCCCCCCACCCCCAGGTCTGAGTCACACAAGATCACAACAGCCTCTGGACACTAGGGGCTTCCTGTGGACGCCACTGATGTTTCTGTTGTGTAACTTGGTCCGTGCCATGCTCTCCTCTGGGCTCCATTTCCCTGCGGCTGGTCTCAGGAGAGTTAGGATTCCTGACGATCCTAACAAGGGAGCTTGGTGCTTTGACCAGGAACACCTTGCTGGTTGCTACAGCCCCTTCAGTCCAGGCCTTGGGTTCAAAGTGCCATCCCTGCTTCTGACACCATGACCATTCCCAGTGCCTGCGACTCCTCTCCTCTCTTCCTCCCGTTCTAACCCTAACCCTCTCCTCTCCCCACCCTCCTAACCCTGGCCCTCTCCCTACCCTTTCTTTAGATTCCATCAGTTTTCTAGAACCCAACAGTTAGCCTTGTGCTGCCCTGCGGTTCCCAGTTACTGCACTTACTCAGCCATCACTGCCCCACTCCCTGGGGAACTCAGAGACCAGGTTACCTGCTCTCCTCTGCTCACGTCCCTCTGAGCTGCAGAGTCTCTAGTTTAGAGACATCTGCACACAGGGTATCTACAGAGTTTCTCATGGACAGACTTCTTTGCATGTGTACCAGGCCCTTCACGTCCGAACCTCAGCCTCCCCCCTCATCCTTTACCAGGAATCCTAGCTCAGCCAGTCTACCTGCCAGCCTCGGAGTCAAGGCCCTCGTGTCTTCCTTTCTTTGTGCTCGCTGCCCCTCCCACCGCCCACCCCGGGATACCTAGGACCTTACATTTGCTGTATTTGCTGAAAGGCTATGAACGCTGTCCCGTATATGATTTCATTGACCACCTCCCCCCTTATCCCTTTCCCATTTAATCTCAGGCTGTTGAGATTTTACTTTCCTCTCAAGTCTTAGTTCCAAAGTCCCTCTCCCACAGCCCTTGTCATCCTAGCTCATGGCTCATGCTTGGATGGAACTTTTAAGTCAACGATGGGTTTATTTATAACCCTGAGACCCTCAGGGACTCAGGGCAGTCTGCCACAAAGATGGCCCTTGGTGGCCTGACCGCTTTCCTTCTTTCTAACTGAACTTGTGACCCCTGCGCCTGTTGGTTTCTGTAATTCTGGGGTGGGGGAGGGCAGTGTGTGGATCCATAGAACAGCCTGGGGCTCTAGTGCTGGATCTGCCCAGAATGCTGTGTGCTCATGGGCCAGTAACTTCCCCTCTCTGGGCCTTGCTGGTCTCTGTTACAAAATGAACGATTCAATTCCTCTAAGGACTCCTTATGTTCTAATGTCATGTTTGATTAGTGTGACCCCTTCGGGGACAGAGGAGGTCTTGTGCGTTTCTGCATATAGAAGCTGCCTGGTGAGTGGTTCTTAAATTTGCTTCTTGATGAAATCCTGACCCCAAATTTGTGCTGTCCTTTCACAACCACACACCTCTGATCTCTGCAAAGCTGTTCAGCACCAGTGGGCTATGCTAGCTCAGTGATAACCTCAGTCCTCTTGTTACCATGCCTGCACAGGCCTGGTAAGGCTTGCCCCCTGCCCACCCTGAGGATGCGCAGCAGCCCTGGCATTCTTGATAGTCCCAGTAAGACAGGATGGAAAGACTTCCTGTTTGTGCCCTCGGGCTGTACAGTTCATTTAGATGAGAGTCATTCAGTCATCTCATCTGTATTATACCTGCTGTTGGTAGTGCCCTAAGGGAGGCACCCTCAAACTCAAAGGCAAGTATGCGTCTCCCCTGTGAGCAGTTTGCAGTCAACTTGGGTAAGTCGGAATGGACAATGCTGGAGCACGTGCATTGTAACGCAGGGGGAGGGTCAGCACAGCAGTGATTTCAGAGGAGCGGGCAATGTGGACAGTGTATAGAGGAGGCGTGATCATCAGGAGCTGCGCGGGTGATGCGGAGTTTAATCCAGAGGATGGTAAAGAGTCTATCCTCAGAAAAATATAACATGAGACAGTGGGCATTCCCAGGTTGTTAATGCATGTGGCTTACCTGCTGCTTTAACCTGCTCTGGTCTAGACTTAGGCTGGCACAGGGGGCGCCCACGCAGAACGTTCTCATGTTTGGGGCAGTGAGCAGACCAGCACTGGTGCCCAGAGAGGACGGCATTTGCTTTGGTGACCCTGCAGGGTCACAGTGCTTGGGAGTCACCTGGACTGCACTTGTGGACAGTGGGACACCTGGGCCATGGATCCAGTTTCTGGGCCCAGTGGGTCTGCAGTGGGGGCTGCCATGGGCATCTGTTTCACCCACCCCCACCCAGTCAGAGCCAGGTAGTCCTAGCCTTCCCCCACCTCAGGGAGACTGAGTGGGCCAAGAGCTGCCCTGAGTGCTAAATAAGTTATAGTATTTAATCCTTACTTATTTAATCATACTTTAAACTGAGCACCGTTTTTATCTTTATTTTACAGATTGAAAGAAAAAAAGCAACAATATAGCCCTGAGGCTTAGGCAGATGAAATGGTTTGCCCAAGATAACAGTGGCAGGCTGTGAGGGCCTGGGATCAGGGTAGCAGGAGGGGCTTTTTCCACTTGGCTCAACCTGCAGGTGCTGCAGCCCCGGGGTGGGGTGGGGATTATTAGATAGCAGGGAGCAGAGCAAAATGAAAAATGGATGCGGCTTCCACTCTCGAGGAACTCAGTGTAATATCAGGGCTGAGGCAGAAGCGAATGTTAAATGAGGAAACATGTAATTGAAATGTCAGAGTAGTGTATCAGATGGAAACGCTGGGCAGAAATTATTTGTTTAGTTTGTCTCCGGCTTGGGTTAGTCTCGATAGCCTTTGAAGGTGGTTGATCCTGTGCCCAATTATAGGTCTGTCGTTAGTCTTCTGTCTCTTCAGGGAGGAAGGTGGCCTGGAAGAAGTCAGCCCACTTACGGTCTACAGCGATCCCCTTAAGCATCGCAGGTGGGGCGCCTGGGCTGGGTCGCTGGGGTGGCTGTGGGCTCTGCCCCCACGTGGCATCGCAGGCCCGCGTCAGGGTGTGTGCTCTGAGAATGTGGACACATTGTTCTCCCAGATTCAGGCTGGGGGACCCTGGGCCAGACCGCTGTGGCCTCTCCTGCAGTCAACGTCTTCCACACTAGCATAGACCCCAACTTGTGTATGAAGGAAAAAGGGGTGGGATGAGCTGGAGGGATGAGCAGGGGAGAAGCGGAGTCAGACTCAATGGTGAATTCGGGGAGCGCCAGGGAGGCCAGGTCAGAGGCCGTGTCCTCCACCTCCTGCTCACTCTCACGGCTCTCGCTGCTCTTGGGGTGGATTGTGGATTCTGCCCTTCTACCTGATCCACCCCATCCTGAGCGGATTTGCCCCTTCTCCAATAAAGGCAAACCAACATTAAATCTATAATTATCACTACTAATTCCACTTAATTAGTCACAAGCCAGCAGCCAAATTGGCTTTCTCATAATTATCTGATAAGCAGTAAGCACATCTCATAGATTATAATTAACACTACTTAATTAAAATCTAATATACATACACCCTTTCCTCAAAATACATATAATTGGCTTCATAACAGCAGCAGATAAACCTCTTCTTTGGTTGCCCCTCGTAAGGCTTTCTTTCCTTTCAGTCCCTGGGGAGAGTGGAGAGGTGTTACAGATACTTCCGCTGATTTATTCTTTCAGCAGGTGATAGATTGTTCTCCCTGGGGACCCTGACGGAACTCGAGGATCTTTCCTCTCTGGAAGTGTCTCACCAAACTCAGAGACACTTGGTGCGTGGTGATCACATATCCGAGCCCTGCTGCATGCCAGGGAGATCCCAGCTTGCAAAGTAGACTTTCTTTAGGCCTGTCCTGCTGTCAACAGTGTCAAAAGTTCCTGTCTACCTCTAAACTAGGGGAAAATATCCCATCAAACTTCTAGTGAAATGTTTGGAAATGAATGGAAGTCAAAGCCATTCTGAAGCTCAGAGTGGTGTGATGTATGCGTCTCTGGCTGGCCTGACATCTCTGGGTCGGGTGTCTAATCCTTTGGGGCCGGCCAGGAAGCAGAGCCATTACGTCTTGAGAGTGAAGACACTGTTCTCAGGGACATTACTTCCCGCACGTCCTCAGCAGCTCAGAGAGCAGGTTGAGTAGAAGAAGAGGCTGTCTCTCTTGTCCTTTCTGTTGTTGTCGTGGTTTAGTCACTAAGTCATGTCTGACTCTCTGTGACCCTGTGGACTGCAGCCCACCAGGCCTCCCTGTCCATCACCATCTCCTGGAGCTTGCTCAAACTCATGCCCGTTGAGTTGGTGACGCCATCCAACCATCTCATCCTCCGTCATCCCCTTCTCCTCCTGCCTTCAATCTTTCCCAGCATCAGGGTCTTTTCCAACAAGTTAACTCTTCACATCAGGTGGCCAAAGTACTGGAGCTTCAGCTTCAACATCAGTCCTTCCAATGAATATTCAGGACTGATTTCCTTTAGGATGGACTGGTTTGATCTCCTTGCAGTCCAAGTGTCTCTCAAGAGGCTTCTCCAACACCACAGTTCAAAAGCATCAGTTCTTTGGTGCTCAGCCTTCTTTATGGTCCAGCTCTCACATCTGTCCATGACTACTGGAAAAACCAGAGCACTGAGCTGGAGTTCATGGCAGAGTCATGGCCACCCTCCCTGCGGTGGAGGCAGGAGAGGGGTGGGAGCTGGCGAGGGGCCTGGGAGAGAGGACAGGGTTTGGCACATCTGCGCACCTGGGTTGAGGCAGAGGCAGCTGATGAGCAACTGTGTTAGCCGAGCAGAAGCGGAGGGAGGCTGATGCGGCCACCACCTCCTGAGGGCCTGCTCGGAGGAATCCAGAGCTTTCTGTCCATTGTTTCCTGTCCATCTTGCTTCCCTTAGTGCCCCATCTGATGCCAACAAATAGAAGGAGATGAACGAATGGTTTCTGAACTGAGCTCTTCTTTGCGTGATTTAATACTCATGTTTCAGGTGCCTAGGAGAGTCAGCCGAGGTACGGTGACTCTTTTAGAATGCTCGTGCTGTCGTGAATCACGCCGTGCACACCTGCCCGTGCTGTGCACACCTGCCCGTGCTGTGCAGTCACACTTCCTGAGGGTGACACCTGGGCTCAGTTTACTCCCCACAAATCCCCCCCTCCCCTGGGGGATCCAGCAGGTGACGAGTGCCCACTATCTCCGCTAGTGGCTGGATGGATCAATGTCCTGTGACTTCTTTCCTACTGAAAAAAAGACAGATCCACTGCCAGTTGTTAAAATCCATGCTCTCGTTTTCATAGCTGCTAAGTTTCTCCCAGGAAGTACATCTGGATCAGGAAAATCTCATCACCCACCAAGAGGCGGCGAGTCTACCTGTGATGTATCTCAGTGTCCCTGCACCTATTCCTTTCTCTGAATCCACTCAAGACATTGGGGCCAGTGGGTCCATGGTGAGCAGTTTAAGCTGGCTTTGGGCAGGGGGCTGGATGCTGAGCTATCCAGTGATTCATGGCCCACTAGGAAGTAGCTATAATGCCTTGGAGCAAGATTCTCTGTTAAAAATTACCTCGAGGGGATTTTGGCCCAAATGCCACCTCCTTGTATCCTGGGCTCTTGTTGACTTTGCCAGGTTGGTTGGGTGGTGACAGCTGCGTGGACACAAAGAGACCCCCTGTCTGGGCCGTGGTTTTGCTGGTGGCCCTGAGAAGCCTTTGAAGCCTTCTCGTCTTTCATCCTCTCTCCCCTTACTGGGAGCCTCTGAGAGAGCTCAGCTTGCACCCGCCACCCATCGTGGGGAGGGCTCTGCTGCGTCCCGCCTCTCTCATCTTGCCCCTCACCTGGCAAGGGCTTTGTAAAGCTTCTCTGTCTTGGCTGAATGCCTTTTCCTCCAGCAGAGAGGCTCTCGGGGGAGGCACTCCGTTATCCTGCTCCTCTCACTGAGGCTGCCTTGGCCACCTAATCCCCCATCCATGCTGGGCTTTCTGTGATACCCTGGGCTGGAATAAATTACGTTCTCAAAGGTTAAGACTGGATACCTGCCCGTGCTGTGCACACCTGCCCGTGCTGTGCAGTCACACTTCCTGAGGGTGACACCTGGGCTCAGTTTACTCCCCACAAATCCCCCCCTCCCCTGGGGGATCCAGCAGGTGACGAGTGCCCACTATCTCCGCTAGTGGCTGGATGGATCAATGTCCTGTGACTTCTTTCCTACTGAAAAAAAGACAGATCCACTGCCAGTTGTTAAAATCCATGCTCTCGTTTTCATAGCTGCTAAGTTTCTCCCAGGAAGTACATCTGGATCAGGAAAATCTCATCACCCACCAAGAGGCGGCGAGTCTACCTGTGATGTATCTCAGTGTCCCTGCACCTATTCCTTTCTCTGAATCCACTCAAGACATTGGGGCCAGTGGGTCCATGGTGAGCAGTTTAAGCTGGCTTTGGGCAGGGGGCTGGATGCTGAGCTATCCAGTGATTCATGGCCCACTAGGAAGTAGCTATAATGCCTTGGAGCAAGATTCTCTGTTAAAAATTACCTCGAGGGGATTTTGGCCCAAATGCCACCTCCTTGTATCCTGGGCTCTTGTTGACTTTGCCAGGTTGGTTGGGTGGTGACAGCTGCGTGGACACAAAGAGACCCCCTGTCTGGGCCGTGGTTTTGCTGGTGGCCCTGAGAAGCCTTTGAAGCCTTCTCGTCTTTCATCCTCTCTCCCCTTACTGGGAGCCTCTGAGAGAGCTCAGCTTGCACCCGCCACCCATCGTGGGGAGGGCTCTGCTGCGTCCCGCCTCTCTCATCTTGCCCCTCACCTGGCAAGGGCTTTGTAAAGCTTCTCTGTCTTGGCTGAATGCCTTTTCCTCCAGCAGAGAGGCTCTCGGGGGAGGCACTCCGTTATCCTGCTCCTCTCACTGAGGCTGCCTTGGCCACCTAATCCCCCATCCATGCTGGGCTTTCTGTGATACCCTGGGCTGGAATAAATTACGTTCTCAAAGGTTAAGACTGGATTTCAGCAGTCAGTTCTCCCACTGATGTCTTGGTTATTTTCTGAACTTAAGAGAAAGAGGGAGAGCTGGGGAGCTTAGCAAGTGAAGAGCTGCCTTTTGCAGTGCTGCCTCGGGAAGGGGCCCTCAGTTATCTTGCAAAACCTCACATGGTGTCTTCCCTCGGCTGCTGCAGAAGGACAGATGGCAGCCCTTTCTGCCCGGCGCTGCTGGTTCTGAAAAGCAGTGGGCAAGGACCGGCAGCTGGGACTTTGTCTCCCTGCTGGAACCATTTAGTGCCAGAGTGGGGACATGAGTGGAAAGAGAAGATGGAGAATCGTAGAGGAGGAAGGTGAAAAGCAGCAGAGAAACAGGCCGTCGATTCTCCTGTGGTCTGAGCATGCACAGAGCAGGCGTGTGCTGCGTTTGCATCTTAGCTGGCTTGACATACTTGTCTTCTCTGGGATGTGGTACTCAGCGGCAAAAATAGAAAAGCACACACACCAAAAAAAATGGAAACACTCTTGAAACACCCGGTTTTGCACCCGTGGTGTTAAGTAACTACTGGATCTGCGGACACTTTCCTGTAAGGAAGGGCGGCCAGAGCAGGGCTCCTTTCAGGGTCAGGGAGTGATGGCGGCGTGTTGTGGGCATCATCAGAAACTTTGGCAGCCTCGGTAGATGCCTGGGCAACTGGGCAGGTGCTGGTTCCTGGGGGACAGAAGTGTTCCCTTGCTTGGGCTGCAGATCCTCCCACGACTCCCAAGCAGCCTTTCTCTCCCACATCATCTCTGAAGCAGGTGCCTGCCGTGCATGCTCAAAGGCCAGCGCCCAGCTCCCCCGAGGTCCCCCGCCTTCCTCTCTCATGACCTCTCACCACTCTAGCCGTCTGTCCTTTCATGCACAGAGTGAGTCTGAAATAGGAAGGTTCAGGCTGAGTCTCAGAGGGCAGCCAGAGACCTGGGTCCCGGGTGTTTACAGCCCATTGGCTTTTGGCCTTGAATGTCCTGGAAAGAATCTGTGATTGTGTGGGTCTGTGACCACTCGTGAAGTAGTTACATTACATGGATAGAAAAGCCTCTCAGCTCTGGAGTTCTCCCAGAGTGGTGATGCGAAATTAAGAAAAAAGTCAACAGAAAGATCCTCTCTCCTCCACCCCCACTTCTGTCATCAGTTACTGTTAATTGAGTCTCTCAGGCATTTCTGGAATCTCTCGGTTGTCCCTCACCCACTGCCCCTGTCCAGTCTCACTCCCATCTTTCCTGCCTGGTTAAGGTCAGCCTAGTCAAGACCCCTGGCCCATCTCCAGCTGGGAGGGACTTGCCTGTGACATGGAGCTGACTGTCTCTCGCCTGCTGTCCTCCTTCAGAGTCTCCTGGCTGCCGTCAGTGAAGAATCAACTCCAGGGCTTGGCCATTGCCATCTGCAACCCCCCATCCTCCTGCCAACCTCTCATACATCACTGGTCTCCCCACCCACTCACATCACTGTGAATAAGCAGGTGGGGCTCCTGGGGCTCCCCACGTGTACACATTCTCATCCATTTCTGGTGGCCCCTCCATCCCCTTCTCTTCCTAGGGCTCTGACTCTAGGAGTAATGACTACCTTAGTCCCAGCCCCGTTCTGGGCATCCAAGGCATCACATCATCGATGTTACCTGCCCTTAAACTTACGACAGTGTGGTTTACTTATCTTTCTTATTTCTCACCTAGAACAGTTGCTGATTAATAAGAGCTTTCTGAACTCCTGTGAATGGCATCTGAGTCACTCACTTTAGGAAGTAGGTGGAGATCTGGTAAAATTAGACAAATGAATGACAGCCTGTGATGTCCAGCTCGAGCTGAGTCTGTGTTTTCTTATCTGAACACTGCTCTTCTCTAGGAGACTGATATCCTTGGCTTGAAACACATCTGTGCACCCTCGTTCAGGCAGGGACTGGCGAACTAAGAGCTCCTGAGGAATATTAAATTAATGGTTACATTAAAAATGTAACCATTTATTTATAGTGACAACACAAACCGATTTACTTATCAAACAAAAATAGATAAATAAGGTCAAGTAGAACAAAGAAAGCAGAATGTAAGAAAGGGGGAGACTTCTATGTACCAAAGTGGAATTCTCTTTCTTTTCTTAGCTTGTCAATGATAGCATTCACTTAACCATTTCTAGCTCAGCCCGTTTTCAATCATTTAGATCCATTTCAATCACAAAGATCATATTATTAAATTACTGCTTTCTAGAACACTGTGCTAAGGCCAGTGGGCATCTATAAATTCTCACAACATCTCTCCCCTCTTCTGCTGGTAACCATGAGCACAGAGGGTTTCACAAGCCAGTCCTCACCCAACTCAGTCTGGGTGGTTTGATGTACCGGCTATGGATCTGGCTCCAGAGATGGGTCAGTGACCCAGCCTGGCAAGCTGAAGCCTTGATCCCTCCTCTGCTGTGACTGGCTCAGAAATCAGCCTGGGCCCCTGCTCTCCATCCCCTCAGCTATGCTCCACTCAACGAAAATGCCAGTCAGGCAAGTTGGAGGGAGCCCCCGGGGTAAATCTAGCTCCCTAAGATGTGACGACCTCAAAAATACCTTCTTCCAATTAGATTAGAAGCGGCACTAAATTAACTGGTAGCGTATATATTGGGTTGGACTTCCCAGGTGGTACTAGTGGTAAAGAAGCCACCTGCCATTGCAGGAGACATGAGAGATGTGAGTTCAATCCCTAGGTTGGGAAGATCCCTTGGAGGAGGGCATGACAACTCACTCCAGGACTCATGCCTGGGAAATCCCATGGACAGAGGAGCCTGGTGGGCTGAAGTCATAGGGTTGCAAAGAGTTGGACACAACTGAAGCGACTTAGCACATGCACACGTGTATTGGGTTGGACACAAAGATCACTTGGGTTTTCTACAGCCTCCTACAAGTGTCCTCAGGCATCTCTGAGGATGAGCTTTGTGTCCGTCCTGCACACAGCAAGCAGGGCAGCCTTCCCATGCCTGCCCAAATGTTCTCTTCATTCCTCCTCCCACAGTCAACCAATGAGTAGGGTCTGCCAGAGCTCCAAGTGCAGAACAGAAAGACCTGCTCTTAGGAGGCTCGGGGGATCTCCCACGCCCTGAGGGACAGTCTCTCTGAGAGGCTATCCCTGGGTGAAATATGTCACTTCACCTCCATCTAGTTATTGCTCGCAGACTGATTAGTTCAGACTTAGGACACGTTCCCACGGGAGCGATGGTCAGAACAGTGCAGAGCATTTCTTTGGTGAGAAATCATGTTGTATCTTTCAAGCTGGGAATCTGAACTTGGCTCCTGGGACTTAAGCAGAAGTCTCCAGCTTCTGGGAATTTTACCAGTCTGAGCATGAGTGCTGAACCAGCAGCTCTGGGAAGGCTATCTCAGGTGGCTTTGGAATCTCAGGATGGAGGGACTGAGTGTGGCTTCAGATGACTTACTGTCGCCTCATCTAAGAAGGTGAAAAGAAAGCCATCAAAAAGAAAACATACATAGAGCTTATGCTCCAGGCATCTCAGACAGTAAGTGCTTTGAATTGTTCAGAGGTGAGAGAGATTATTGGGACACAGATGATTCAGGAAAAGCTCCACTGGAGTCTTGGACTTGAAAGACCCCTTAGATATGTATGTGCCATTGAGTTGATTTGCTGTATGGCAGAAGCAAACACAACATTGTACATCCACTATACTTCAATAAAATTAAAGACAAGAACCCTTAGAATGAGCAGGATCTTATGAAAGAAGAGAGTTAGGAGGAGAGAAGGAACAGATGTGCGAGGTGGGATCCTGGAGTCTGAGTTCTCATCCTCTCATAGCAAGGATGGATGATGGAGCTCAGGGTTGGGGTGCAGGGGGGCTTTGTGCAGATTAGCAGGGAGACAGGTTTCAAAAGGCCTTGGATTCAGACTGAGGGGAGTGAAGGTCAAACTTAGAAGTATGGATTATTCCCCAAAATGATGAAGAACTCCTGAAGGGTTGGTTCTGGAGGTCAAACATTGGAGCGATTGTTAAGGAAAAGCAGAGAGGTTGTCGTAGAACAGATTGGCATGGGTCGGGGGAGGCTGGAGAGCAGAGTTCAGGGGCGTGTATTGAGGGCATTTACTGTGCCAGGCAGCAGGCATCCGCATGTGAAGTTGTCATCTACCCCTGTCGAGGGCTGGCAGGCCACAAGCCACATGGCAGAGGGAGTAGGTGGCTGAGAGGGAAGAGATTGGATGTCTATCATTATATAAATAACAATATTATACAAACACGCCTCCACTCTTTCCGCCTCCCCTCCCCTACTGCTTCTCAAGGTTCAGACACCAGATTGATTCCATCCAAATGCTGTTGTCTGTTTTCAGAATGGACTGGGGCACCCTGGGTTGGGGGTGTATTGGGAAAGGGCTGGAGAGGCAGTGACGTGGCCTCCCCAGCAGTCCCCCAGCCCCGCAGCTTGGGTGAGGGACCCTGGACAGAGCACTAAGTTCTTCCTCGGTTGCTGAGATGGAAACGACCACCTAACCCACAGGTGTGTGCAAATTCTGATCAGAGAACACTTGCCTTGAGGGAGGGGAGTACTGAATAAGTTTTTGTTCCAGCTCTGTCTTTTTAAAATTCTTTGTTTGTTTTTGATGATTTTTCCCTCTCTTGAAAAGCACTCTTAATCCAGTGCTTGGGCCATTGTCTGTGTTCAGTATATAACCTCAAATGGTGACTAGTGGAAATGTACAAATACATGTTGTCTCACAACTTGCTGGAGAATTTCCTTGAGGTTCCTGTGACTGCTTAGATATGGGGATGCAGGCAGTGCCCTGGAGTGGGTTGCAAAACCAGGTGTGAACATGCCAAAGATGCCTGCAGTTGGTGACAACTTCTGTCCATATCATGGATTGGATCACGTTTTGCACTTGAACAGGGAGGGTGCAGGTGCCCACTATGAGTTCTCGGAGGGCAGGTATCCCGTGTACCTTTGCCCGTGGTGGGCCTGGCAATGCAGTGGCAGGAGGCTGGGTCTTAGGGGCACATGGGGAGTAGCCTCTTCCTCTTCCCAGAGCCCCTAAACCTGATAGAATAGGGGGGGTTTAATTCATGGTTCACAGATGTTTCAATGCATCACAGACACAGATGGCAACAGCTTCCTGGAGTGAATTATTTTGAGAAAAAGTGTAGTCTTTCATGCTGGAAGATGACTTTTGTTCTAGGTTTCTCAGAAATGGCCTTTCTTAGGTTAAAGTAGTTTCCATTCTTTGAGTACTTTTACCATGAAAAAGTGTTAACATTTGTTATAGACTTTTTATGTATTAATTGAAACAATCATGTATTCCTCCCCCTCATTCTATTAATTGTTGGGTGTTACATTTGTGTTTTAAAAATGCATATTGATCCATTTTTGTGTTCAGGGATAAATCTTGCTATTATATGGTGTAACAGGATGCTTAATGTGCTATTGAATTCTGTGTGTTGGGACTTTCTTGATGATTTTTACTTAAGTATTTATGAGAGATATTGCTCTGTAGTTTTCTCTTCTTGTAGTGTCTTTATCTGACTTTGTTATCAGGTAACACTGACCTCATAGACCAAGTTAGGAAGCACTCCCTTTCAGTTTATTTGAAGAGTTTGAGGTGATTGGTATTAATACTTTCTTTTTTTAATGTTTGTAAAAATTACCAATGAAGTCATCTAGTCCTTGTAATTTTTGGGAGTTTTGATTACTGATTTAACCTCCTTACTAGCTGTAGGTCCATTTAGATTTTCTATTTCTTCATAATTCCGTCTTGATAAATTGTGCAGTTCTAGGAACTTGTCCATTTCATATAGGTTATCCAATATGTTGGCATTTAATGGTTCATAGTGGTAAAGAATCCCCCTGCTAGTACAGGAGACATAGCAGACACAGGTCCCTGGGTCAGGAAGAATCCCAGGAGGAGGGCAGGGCAACTCATTTCAGTATTCTTGCCTGGAAAATCCCATGGACAGAGGAACCTGGCAGGCTACAGTCCTTGAGGTCACAAAGAGTCAAACATGACTGAGTGGCTGAGCAGGGCTCTTTTATAGTCAGCTCTTTTAAATTCTTCATTTCCTTATTATAAATATTATATCTTTGGTTACTAGTTTTCCAGAAATAATTGTAAAATTGGTAAGAATCTTCCCTCTTTCATTTTTTAATTTGTTGAATATTCTTTTTCTTTTAGTCAATCTAGATAAAGATTTGTACTTTTATTTTTTTAGAAAAATGAACTCTCGATTTTGCTATTTGTTACTGTATTTTAATTTCATTTCTCTTTAATTTTTATCATTTCCTTCTTTCTGCTAGCCTTTGGATTAGTTTGTTCTTTTTCCACTTAAGAACTAAAGCTCAGTTCTTGGTATGAGACCTTTTTATCTTAATAGCTTTTACAGCTACGTATGTCACTCCTAACACCACTTTTGCTAGCTACATCTGATAAGTTTTGCATATTGTGTTTTCAGTTTAATTTGTCCCAAGATATTTTATAAATTTCCTTATAATTTCCTTTCTGGTTGTTTAAGAGTATATTGTTTGATTTCCACATACTTGCAAATTTTCTAGTTTTCCTTCGTTGATTTCTAGTTTTGTTATGTATTGTGATTGGAAGACACTTTGTATGATTTCAGTCTTTTAAAAATTAAGACATTTTGTGGCCTAACGTAAGGCAATGGCAACCCACTCCAGTACTCTTGCCTGGAAAATCCCATGGATGGAGAAGCCTGGTGGGCTACAGTCCATGCGGTCGCTAAGACTCAGACACGATTGAGCGACTTCACTTTCACTTTTCACTTTCATGCATTGGAGAAGGAAATGGCAACCCACTTCAGTGTTCTTGTCTGGAGAATCTCAGGGACCGGGGAGCCTGGTGGGTTGCCATCTCTGGGGTTGCACAGAGTCGGACACGACTGAAGCAACTTAGCAGCGGCAGCAACGTATAGTTTAGTAACATATAGTTTATTGTGGAGAACATTCCTTGGGCACTTGAGAGAAGTTTGTTTTCTGTTATTGCTGCATGAAGAGTTCTGTCTGTATGTGATGGTGTCCATTTAGATTTTCTATTTCTTCATAATTCCGTCTTGATAAATTGTGCAGTTCTAGGAACTTGTCCATTTCATATAGGTTATCCAATATGTTGGCATTTAATGGTTCATAGTGGTAAAGAATCCCCCTGCTAGTACAGGAGACATAGCAGACACAGGTCCCTGGGTCAGGAAGAATCCCAGGAGGAGGGCAGGGCAACTCATTTCAGTATTCTTGCCTGGAAAATCCCATGGACAGAGGAACCTGGCAGGCTACAGTCCTTGAGGTCACAAAGAGTCAAACATGACTGACAGGCTGAGCAGGGCTCTTTTATAGTCAGCTCTTTTAAATTCTTCATTTCCTTATTATAAATATTATATCTTTGGTTACTAGTTTTCCAGAAATAATTGTAAAATTGGTAAGAATCTTCCCTCTTTCATTTTTTAATTTGTTGAATATTCTTTTTCTTTTAGTCAATCTAGATAAAGATTTGTACTTTTATTTTTTTAGAAAAATGAACTCTCGATTTTGCTATTTGTTACTGTATTTTAATTTCATTTCTCTTTAATTTTTATCATTTCCTTCTTTCTGCTAGCCTTTGGATTAGTTTGTTCTTTTTCCACTTAAGAACTAAAGCTCAGTTCTTGGTATGAGACCTTTTTATCTTAATAGCTTTTACAGCTACGTATGTCACTCCTAACACCACTTTTGCTAGCTACATCTGATAAGTTTTGCATATTGTGTTTTCAGTTTAATTTGTCCCAAGATATTTTATAAATTTCCTTATAATTTCCTTTCTGGTTGTTTAAGAGTATATTGTTTGATTTCCACATACTTGCAAATTTTCTAGTTTTCCTTCGTTGATTTCTAGTTTTGTTATGTATTGTGATTGGAAGACACTTTGTATGATTTCAGTCTTTTAAAAATTAAGACATTTTGTGGCCTAACGTAAGGCAATGGCAACCCACTCCAGTACTCTTGCCTGGAAAATCCCATGGATGGAGAAGCCTGGTGGGCTACAGTCCATGCGGTCGCTAAGACTCAGACACGATTGAGCGACTTCACTTTCACTTTTCACTTTCATGCATTGGAGAAGGAAATGGCAACCCACTTCAGTGTTCTTGTCTGGAGAATCTCAGGGACCGGGGAGCCTGGTGGGTTGCCATCTCTGGGGTTGCACAGAGTCGGACACGACTGAAGCAACTTAGCAGCGGCAGCAACGTATAGTTTAGTAACATATAGTTTATTGTGGAGAACATTCCTTGGGCACTTGAGAGAAGTTTGTTTTCTGTTATTGCTGCATGAAGAGTTCTGTCTGTATGTGATGGGTGCAGATGCTCTGTTGTGTTGTTCAAGGCCGCTCTTGTTAACCTTCGGTCTGGTTTTTCTACGTATTACTGAAAGTAGGATATTGACATATTCTCTCTTATTGCAGAGTCATTTATCCCTTCAGTTCTGTCCATGGTTGCTTCATATATTTTGGACCTTTGCTATCTTATTCATATGTTTATAATTAATATGTTTTATATTATATTTTTTTGTGTGATAAGCACACACACAGGATCTACCTTCTTAACACTGTATTTGTTTTATCTGCCTGGTGAATCGAACCTTTTATGATTATAAACATCCTGATTTGTCTCTTGTAATAATTTTTGACTTAAAGTCTAACTTTTCTAATTTTACAAGAGCCTCCCTACCCTCTTTTGGTTGGCTTGCATGAAGTATCTTTTTCCATCCTTTCACTTTCAGGCTATTCATGTTCTTACATTTTAAGTGACTCTCTTACAGACAGTATGTATGTGAAACTGAGAGCATTCATGAGTGTGGAGTAAACTCTTGTGTTGTATCTGGTATATAGCTCAGATTCTCTGGTGGCTCAGTGGTAAAGATTCTGCCTGCCAATGCAGGAGACGCCAGAGACACAGGTTCAATCTCTGGGTCAGGAAGAAGGAAATGCAACTCACTCCAGTATTCTTGCTGGAGAATTCCATGGACAGAGGAGTGTGGTGGGCCACAGAACATGGAGCTGCAAAAAACTGGACACAACTGAATGACTGAGCAGACACGCATACACACCCACATGGACGGTACAGGAATCGTCAGACTGAGGCTGAAACTAGGATCCTGACAGACTTGCAAAAGGAAAATGGGCTTAAATAAAGAACAAAAGAAGCCACACTACCCTTCTGTGTTTTTCCCTGATCTGAGAAGACTGACTCCATATTCAGGGTGGTCTGATGGTAATGTGAGATATTCATTTTAAGATCTGCATTGATGAGAATGTTTTCTTGCAAACTTGCAAAATTCAGCAGTTAACTTTTAAAATATTTTTTGTGAGAAAAGAGTGCTTTTCAGCTCTGTGAAGAGGGCAAGATGGGCTCGGGTTTTGATTAATGAGTTTTGACTTTAAGGCCAAACCTTTTCTCTGTTAAGTCAAAGGAGAACATCCTGTTAGTAATGTAAATGTCCAAAGGAAAGAATAAATAACCCTTTTGGATGAAAAAAAGTAGATCTCATATTTTCTCTCTTTCTAATAAATGATAGAGAAAAACTGAAACCATTAGGGCCATTTTTTCCTTTTATCCAAATCTGGGCCATGCTGTCTCTTTTTTTAACATCGAAGAAGGACATGTTGGTGAATGACAGGTGACATCTTTGCCATCAAGATGTGTTTTTCTCAGTCCAATCAAGATAAATGAATGTTTGACTTATTCTGAAACTTCCCCAAAGAGGTATTAGTATCATTTTCCTCAAATAATTTCTTCCCATTACTTTAATAGTCAGGATATAATGTTTTACTGTCTCTCCCTTTACATTTTTTCTTCTGTCCTCTGGAATTAAATTAAAAATGATTAATCAGCATCCTACTTAAGATGATTTTAGTATATTAGAAAATACTTGACTTCTACCCCAGGCTTCTCTTCACCTGGCTAAATAGTTCCAAAGCTGTTTAACCTTCTTCAGCACAGTCAATGCTAGTAAATATCGACCCCATTTTTCAATATTCTAAACACTTGTGACTGGAGGAAATCTTATCAGCATGCCTGGGTCTGACTATACTTATTTTTTTGCTGACCTGTGATTATGACGCCCTTTAGAGCAGAAAACATGCCTGCTTTTAAAATCTCAGAAAACAACAGCCCAGGGATAGAAACACTAGCCTGTGATAATCTTGCTGCTGATAGGTTCAATTGATGAGCACAACACATTTAATATTTCATCTCTCTAATGCGGCATCACTGAATATGTTCAAGATGAATTTTTAGAGCCCAGGATTTAGAATGCTGCAGCAATTAGGATAAAAACAAAATGAAACTTGATCTCCAAAGCATTGAAACTTTGATTACCCTGGTACTCAGATCAAAGAGCCTGAATGTGACTCTCCTGGTGTGGATTCCTGAAATCCTAAGGAGAATTGTCAACCCTCAGGATTCTGGCTTGGGGAACAAATGTAGCTGGATTCAGTGGCCTCCAACGTCGCTTCCCAACCTAAGATAATGTGATTCTCTGAGACCTCGGTGGATATAAATTCTGTTTTTCTTCCCCCAGATTCCTGTGAATGGATTTGCTTTCATCTACATCCAAATATCTCATTAATACCATCACTTTAGACAACCGTGCATTTGAATTCTCATGTGAGCTCTGTTCCCAAACATTCATATGTATTTTGGCTTTCTTTTATCTCCATCTGTACGATCTATTTCTGTTTCACTCGTGGATGGATAGGTCTCTTATCTGTGGCACAGCTTATGCCATGTGAGGATACCGTCATCATAACCTATTGTGAGGATTCAGGGCTGGGGCGGAGTACCCTGGGCCAAAGTGAGAAGCTGGGGCTTAGCTATGTATGGAGCCGAGGCACCCACACCAGCCACAGATGCCTGCAGGATAGTGGGCTGGCAGCTCAGCCCAGTGCAGTGAGAAACGGTGACTTTTCAAAATATGCAATCTATATATTTGTCTTGTCTTCATTTTTGGCACTTGTTTATCACAGAAGGAAAAAAAAAACAAGCTTATGGGGAAATTGAATAATCTCTATAAAAGAGAAAAGCACAGTAATAAATTATATATACTTTCCCCCCCTGTCAAAATTCAGAATTTTATATCTGATCAAAAGTTTTAAAATCTCTTTTTTTTAGGCTTACATTACATTAGATAAATGGATTCTTAAAATGCACTTACAACAGAACCTCACTCTGATTAAATTTTCAGTTCAGTCACTACCCACTTCATTTTTTCTGGGCTTCATAGGAGAAACTTTAAAAACATCATATGATGATCCAGGACTTGCTCACCTTGCTTCCTGTGAGTGGTTTTGGTTTCCAGGTGCAATTCTGCAGCAAATAGATTGGCAGAAAGGAAACAGCTAGGCTTCCTCTCAGCTTGACACCCCATTCAAGACTCCTCTCAGCCCTTCTTATGAAGCACACAGCAGATCTTTGCACAGTGCACTGGGGTCTGGGGTTGGTTCTCTACTGCATTCATCCTTAAAGCAGTTACTGAAGGTGATATGGGCTTGGTTAAGATTTCCTGGTTTTGTTTGGTTCGGGTGTTGGTGGTAAGTGGAAGACCTACCTGTGTGTTGATCCTCACTTTCACGTTAACTAGTTTTAAGATGGTTAGCAAACACACCTAGGTCTTTCACAAAAGGCTTGGAGATGACTTAGGGCCAACCTCATATGGCCATGGAGGTTAATGGTCTCATCTAACGTCACAGGGAGATGTGTATAGTTAGGATTTGGTTTTCTTGACTCAATGTGCAGTACTTACTACACTGTTTAAGCTGGTTAAGCTCCTCGATGATGCACAGTGACCAGCTTCACATGATTTATTTTATTAAGAAGAAAATAGATGTGGAATTGTTTTCAAAGATGCAAAGCAAGTTATTAAAGTAAGATAATTATTTGTGCATCTTATGGTGTGTTATTTCTCTGTCGAGCTTCATATTTGTTGATAGGTTTTCCTTTCTTTTTTGGGGGCACAGTTCTAATAAATGCTTTCCAAACTCTTGTCCACTAGATTGTCTTCTGGATTGTCAGAGCTGGTTCTCCCTGATTACTTTTTCTCTGAGCGATGGGTCACATTCTTCTTTTTATTTTAGTCTAGTAATTCTTATCATATGCTAGACATCGTCACCATTGCAGAACTCTAGAGTCTGTTGTGCTCTCTGAATATATTGATATTTTTGTTTGTTTTAGCAGGAAGTCAACTTGGCAAGATTCAGACTCCAAACTGTCCCCTCTGTGGTGGGCAGCAATCAGCATTTTTGTTCAGTCCCTTCAGCTTGCGCTCCTCTCTGCAATAAGTTCTGGGATTGCCTGGAGATTTAAACAGATCTTTTTTTTTTTTATGCAGCATTTAGTGCTTGACTTCTGTGCATATCTCTTCCATGAATATTTATCCCCTCAATTTGTAGCTGCAGTGGTCACTTCAAGCTCTTCTGGTTCTGCAAGTCAGAAAGATCATAGGTACTCTTTTCAGTTTTACTAACATCATTCCATGCTGACTGGAGCTGCCTTCAGGCAAAAGTTCATAAAGTATTCGAAATTTACCAGGTACCATTTCATCCTTTTCTTTTAAATGAATTCTCCTCAACTCCCCCCACCCAGTTTAGAGCCTACAATTGCCTCTAGGCAGTGTGTTACTCTTCCCCCACCCGCCCTTAATTTAATTTTGTGTATGTGTGTTCAGAATTGATAGCTATTATCTGTGTAAAGGTTAACCCATTAGAAGCTATTCTACCATTACCAAGAAGAGTAGATTTTGCATAATGAATTTCTTTCACGCATAAATTTATGAATTATTTTCAAGTTCTATAGTTCTATTTCCCCTTTACATACAAGATAAACACTCCTAGTACAAAAATGGTAGAAAATGCTATATGACATACACTTTTACTGCATAGATTGGGTTCTCATGTATATGGTTTAAGGCCTCCCAGTTGGCGTTAATGGTAAAGAACCTACCTGCCAGTGCAGGAGACATGCACAGTTCTAATAAATGCTTTCCAAACTCTTGTCCACTAGATCTGTCTTCTGGATTGTCAGAGCTGGTTCTCCCTGATTACTTTTTCTCTGAGCGATGGGTCACATTCTTCTTTTTATTTTAGTCTAGTAATTCTTATCATATGCTAGACATCGTCACCATTGCAGAACTCTAGAGTCTGTTGTGCTCTCTGAATATATTGATATTTTTGTTTGTTTTAGCAGGAAGTCAACTTGGCAAGATTCAGACTCCAAACTGTCCCCTCTGTGGTGGGCAGCAATCAGCATTTTTGTTCAGTCCCTTCAGCTTGCGCTCCTCTCTGCAATAAGTTCTGGGATTGCCTGGAGATTTAAACAGATCTTTTTTTTTTTTATGCAGCATTTAGTGCTTGACTTCTGTGCATATCTCTTCCATGAATATTTATCCCCTCAATTTGTAGCTGCAGTGGTCACTTCAAGCTCTTCTGGTTCTGCAAGTCAGAAAGATCATAGGTACTCTTTTCAGTTTTACTAACATCATTCCATGCTGACTGGAGCTGCCTTCAGGCAAAAGTTCATAAAGTATTCGAAATTTACCAGGTACCATTTCATCCTTTTCTTTTAAATGAATTCTCCTCAACTCCCCCCACCCAGTTTAGAGCCTACAATTGCCTCTAGGCAGTGTGTTACTCTTCCCCCACCCGCCCTTAATTTAATTTTGTGTATGTGTGTTCAGAATTGATAGCTATTATCTGTGTAAAGGTTAACCCATTAGAAGCTATTCTACCATTACCAAGAAGAGTAGATTTTGCATAATGAATTTCTTTCACGCATAAATTTATGAATTATTTTCAAGTTCTATAGTTCTATTTCCCCTTTACATACAAGATAAACACTCCTAGTACAAAAATGGTAGAAAATGCTATATGACATACACTTTTACTGCATAGATTGGGTTCTCATGTATATGGTTTAAGGCCTCCCAGTTGGCGTTAATGGTAAAGAACCTACCTGCCAGTGCAGGAGACACAGGAGATGTGGGTTCGATCCCTGGGTCAGGAAGATCCCCTGGAGAAGGAAATGGCAACCCACTCAAGTATTCTTCCCTGGAGAATTTCATGGAGAAAGGAGCCTGGCAGGCTATAGTCTATAGGATTGCAAAGAGTCGGATGTGTTTGAAGCAACTTAGCAGGCACTGAGGCATGCACATATATTGTATACTTAATGTTTACACTGTATGTATACATTAAGTATGGAGAACATATTTATCATACTTTTAAGAATACACGCTATACATCCAGTGTTTTCTTGTTACCCAGGCTGGTACACCAGACCTTTGATCTACATTCATCTTTGTCACATCACTAGCACTTCACTGGATCCTCAGAGTGGTCGGGACAACCATTCTAACTTCAGGCTAACCACCTCCTGTCTTCTCTGCCATGCTCTCTCAACCTCGGCCTATAGCTGTGATCTTTTTTTATTTTTATCCTTAGAAGCTACAGGATACACAGGAATTGCTGCCTCCCCAGGCTAATCTTCAGTGTTTGCAGAGAAGGAATCAATCTCTTTTTTAATAATTTCCATTTTCTTTCCCTTCTTTTCTTTCTGGAGAGTCCTATTTTTCTCTGCAAATTGTTGCCATTCCCACAGGGTGATCCAAAGGTCTTCTGCCCTGTCTCCATATTACATCCCCAGAATTAAATTTGAAAGGTTGCTGATAACCTTTTTGCTGAGTTGAGTCAGTGTCAGAGTGAGAAAATTTGAAAGAAAATGGATTTGTACAGGTGTGTTTTCTATTGTTGGAGGGCAGGTCAACAATTCCTGAGTCACTATAGCTTCCAGTTGTTACCTTCTGAGGATATTTTGTGAAATAGGATGATTTGACTTCAGGTAATAGTAAACTTAAATCAATGCCTTAATCAACAGAAATTCTATTGCATCTTGTAACTGGGGGCCCAGAGCAAGGCAATAGCCAAGTGGGTTAATGCAGCATCTCTATGATGGGAAGACATTCCCTGCCCTTCACCTGGCTTTCTGCTGTGTCACAGAGGATCGCCTCAGCTCCTAGCATCTCTTCTTTACATGGCAACATCCAGAGACAGGAACGTATAAAAGTTGTCTCTTTATTTTTTAAAAAATGAAACAGGGACATGTTTTCCCCAGGTAACCCAATAGTTTATTCAGTATCACTGGCCAGCAGTGAGTCATTTGCTGTCTGTCAACAATTGATGGGAAAGGGGAGTGGAATTATTGTTACTGCCTAGACTAGGCATAGCAGGTTGAAGATCCCTTTACCCCAAATTTATGTCAACTTGGAATCTCACAATGTTACTTTGGTTAGAGAAAATGTCTTTACAGATATAATTAGTGAAGAATATTGATAGGAAATTATCCTGGATTCAGGGTGAGTAAATTCAACAAAGTCATTGGTTCCTAGGTGGTTTTTGTTATTAAAGTGATCATCAGTAGTACTGTATCTGATGTGTTACATAGGTCACATTTTTGGTAGTGTAAATAAGCTGTGATATTCACAGTAATCATCTTAATTTTACGACTTGTGCATGCAAAGTACAGATTATAAACATTTCTTTTATATTTCTGTGTCTTCTGATGATATCCAAGATATAGAAGTAAAGGCGTTGAGATGTCTAAAATAATCAAGAAAGGGTAGTACTCATTCAGCCTTAGTCATGCAGCTCACAGACCAGAATAAAGTCAAAGAGCAGCCTTGTATAGATAGTCCATGATTTCTGGTAAAGGTGTCGAGGTAATTTAATCGGTGAAGGATAAACTTTCCAATAAATGGTGTTGGGACCATTGGATATCCAGGTGCAAAGTGATTAATTTTGACATTTCCCTCACACGATTCAGTTCAGTTCAGTCGCTCAGTCATGTCCAACTCTTTGTGACTCCATGGACTGCAGCACTTCAGGCCTCCCAGTCCATCACCAACTCCTGGAATTTACTGACTCATGTCCCTTGAGTCAGTGACACCATCCAACCATGTCATCCTCTGTCATCCCCTTCTCCTCCCACCTTCAATCTTTCCTAGCATTAGGGTGTTTTCAAATGAGTCAGTTCTTCACATCAGGTGGCCAAAGTATTGGAGTTTTACTTACACCATCAGTCTTTCCAATGAATATTCAGGACTGATCTCCTTTAGGATGGACTGGTTGGATCTCCTTGCAGTCCAAGGGACTATGAAGAGTCTTCTTCAACGCCACAAAAGCATCAATTCTTTGGCGTTCAACTTTCTTTATAATCTATGTTGTGTCTTTATATGTTCTATAGAGTCTAGGTTATGACAAACCTAGACAGCATATTGAAAAGCAGAGACATTACTTTGCCAACAAAGGTCTGTCTAGTCAAGTCTATGGTTTTTCCAGTTGTCATGTATGGATGTGAGAGTTGGACTACAAAGAAAGCTGAAGGCTGAAGAATCGATGCTTTTGAACTGTGCTGTTGGAGAAGACTCTTGAGAGTCCCTTGGGCTGCAAGGAGATCCAACCATTCCATCTCAAAGGAGATCAGTCCTGTGTGTTCATTGGAAGGACTGATGCTGAACCTGAAACTCCAATACTTTGGCCACCTGATGTGAAAAGCTGACTCATTTGAAAAGACCCTGATGCTGGGAAAGATTGAGGGCAGGAGGAGAAGGGGATGGCAGAGGATGAGATGGTTGGATGGCATCACTGACTCAATGGACATGGGATTGGGTGGACTCTGGGAGTTGGTGATGGATAGGGAGGCCTGGCATGCTGTGGTTTATGGGGTCGCAGAGAATCGGACATGACTGAGCAACTGAACTGAACTGAACTAGGTTTGTCGTCACTTTTCTTCCAAGGAGTAAGCATCTTTTAATTTCATGGCTGCAGTCACCATCTGCAGTGATTTTGGAGCCCCCTAAAATAAAGTCTGTCACTGTTTTCACTATTTCCCCATTTACTTGCCATGAAGTGATGGGACCAGATGCCATGATCTTAGAAGTTTTTCTTGAACACTCTTGCTTTTTTGATGATCCATCAGATGTTGGCAATTTGATCTTTGGTTCCTCTGCCTTTTCTAAATCCAGCTGGAACATCTGGAAATTCACAGTTCATGCACTATTGAAGGCTGGCTTGGAGAATTTTGAGCATTACTTTGCTAGTGTGTGAGATGAGTGCAATTGTGTGGTAGTTTGAGCATTCTTTGGCATTGCTTTTCTTTGGGATTGGAATGAAAACTGACTTTTTCCCATCCTGTGGCCACTGCTGAGTTTTCCAAATTTGCGGGCACACTGAGTGCAGCACTTTCACAGCATCATCTGCTAGGATTTGAAATAGCTCAACTGGAATTCCATCACCTCCACTAGCTTTGTTTGTAATGATGTTTCCTAAGACCCACTTGACTTTGCATTCCAGGATGTCTGGCTCTAGGTGAGTGATCACACCATCATGATTATCTGGGTCATGAAGATCTTTTTTTGTATAGTTCTTCTGTGTATTCTTGACACCTCTTCTTAATATCTTCTGCTTCTTTTAGGTCCATACCATTTCTGTCCTTTATTGTGCCCATCTTTGCCCTATACATGGATATTAAAAATGGATTATAGACTTAGTGACAAGAGTTAAAACTATAAAGCATAAACCATGGAACCATATTTGATCTTGGTTGGGCTAAGAGTTATTAGATATGGTATAAAACATTCATAAAAGAAAAAAAATAATTTTGACTTTTTCAAAATTTAAAACTTCTAAGCTGCTGCCACGTACTGTTATGAAAATGTGAAGACAAGTCACAGGGAGACAATAGCTACAAATCACAGTTCTGATAAAACACTAGTACACAGAGTACACAAAAAATGCTTAAAACTCAATAAAATGAGCAACCAGTTTTAAAATAGACAAGTGATCTAGATAGACACTTCCCTGAAGAAAATATTTGATTGGCAAAGAAACACATGCAAAGATGACTAACATTATTACTCACTGGACAAATGCAAATCAAAATTACAATGAAATATTGTCTCAGTTGAAAAAGACAGTAACAGAAGTTGGCAAGGGTGTGGAGAGCGGGAAATTGCTGGTGGGAATGTAAAATGGTACAGCCACTTTGAAAAGAGTTTGACAGTTTAATTGAAACTTCAGCCTTAAGTTTTGATGACCCAGTAATTCTTCTTTAAGGTATCTTTACAAAGGAAATTAAAATATACATCCAGAAAAAGACACGTACACAAAAGTGTATAGCAGTGTTATTCACACTAGGAAAAAAAAAATAAAAGTAATGCAAACATCCATCAGCTGGTGAGTGGACAGAGAAAATGATATTCTGTCCATTTGAAAAAATTATTCTATAAGAGACAGCAGTCACAAATGACAAAATGTTGCATGATTCATTTTTACAGATTATCCTGAAAAGGTGGGTTATAAAGAAAAAGCAGATTAGGGTTCCTTGTGGCTAGGGGAGCTCTACTAAAGGAGCAGCAGGTGGCTGGGGGAACCCAATTGGGAGGAGCAGCATTTGGGAACAAGAGAACTTTTAGGGTGTCAGTAAGTTTCTAAAGCTGGATTGTGGTGATCATTGCAGAACTGTATATATTTACCAAAATCATTACTTTTTACTGAAAGCAGATCAATTTATGGTATATAAGGTATACAATGATTAAATACTCTAAGAATACATAGCAAGGTTGAGCACCAAAGAATTGATGCTTTCAAATTGTGGTGCTGGAGAAGACTCTTGAGAGTCCTTTGGATTGCAAGGAGATCAAACCAGTCGTTCCTAAAGGAAATCAACACTCAATATTCATTGAAAGGACTGATGCTGAAGCTCCAATACTTTGGCCACCTGATGCAAGGAGCTGGCTCACTGGGAAAGACTCTGATGCTGGGGAAGGACTGAAGGCAAAGGGGGGGGACAACAGAGGATGAGATGGTTAGATGCACTGCCGACTCAATGGACATGAATTTGAGTGAACTCTGGGAGAAAGTGAAGGACAGGGAAGCCTGGTGTGCTGTAGTGCATGGGGTCACAAAGTGTCAGACACAACTGAGTGACTGAACAAGTTATACAACAATAAAATACTCCAAAGAATACATAACAGAGGAATTGTGCTGTTTGCTTAGTTGATCAGTCGTGTCCAACTCTATAGCCCCCCAGGCTCCTCTGTCCATGGGGATTCTCCAGGCAAGAATACTGAAGTGGATTGCCATGTCCTCCTCCAGGGGATCTTCCCGACCCAGGTCTCCTACATTGCAGGCAGATTCTTTACCCTCTTTACAAGGGTAGCCGCCAGGGAAACATAAGAATTAAATCTGCAAATATCCAACAGAAAATACAGAAGCAAACTGAAAAGTATGTGAACTCTGTTCATTGTTGTCTCAACTAGAAAACTGATTTTCAGAAGGGCTGAAAGGAGACTGGGAATTCTTGTTCCTGTTGAAGAACTGTGATTCCTGAGTTTCCTGGCCTCCCACTGACCCAGTAAGCAGAGTTAAGTGCTAAGAACCCTATTAGCTGAATGAGCAGAACACGCTTTTATGGCTTTTCTCTTTATTTCTTTTATCTTCATGCCATCCTGTGAGGTGGGTTGAATAGATATTTTGGGCCCCGTTTAGGTCATAAAATCACAGACCTATTACTAAGATGAAGTCATAGCTGACTTTTTAGCAGCCTTGGGAGGCCCATCTCCTTCACTTGTCCAACCCTGTCTCTCTGTTCCCCTGAGCAGTTTTATGCTCCAGCATCACACCTGTTACCCCATCACTTTCCCCCTCTTCTCCTCCTCAGAGACAGAACAGCAAGGCTGTCATTCTGGGATGAATCTCTGTTTGAAGTCTGCTCTGGATGTGCAGAAGGCAAGTTCTAGGACAGCCTGTTTAACCAGGAGGGAGATCACACTTCGGAAAATGATTATTCTGCAAGTTTCCTTCCTTCTCCCATGTTGAATCTAACTTAAACTGATTTTGACTACATTCTCCAAGCTAGAATGATGATGGAACTTAGTCATCAGCTATAACTACCATGGCAATATTTAACTATTAATGTGTGTGCTCGGTCGTGTCCGACTCTTTGCCACGCCATGAAGTATAGCTCCCCAAGCTCCTCTGTCCTTGGGATTCTGCAGGCAAGAATGCTGGAGTGGGTTGCCATTTCCTTCTCCAGGGAATCTTCCTGACCCAGGGATTGAACTGCATCTCTTGTGTGTCCTGCACTGGCAGGCAGATTCTTTACCACTAATGCCACCTGGGAAGCCGATTTATTGTGCATTTTACTTGTAATGAAATGGCATCATTGATCTGACAGCAGGTACCAGTCCATGGTCCATAGACTGGGGACCCCTGATTTAGGCCCCAGCAGTTTGTAATAGTATGGATGGGTACAGTCATTTCTGTTCACTTTCCAAATACTAACAGGCACACAGCTGGGTAAGAAAAAAATCCCCAAGTATGAAAGAGCATGCAGCTGCCCTTCTGCCTCTTGCTGTGTCATGATTAACATTATCTATTCCGACTTAAGTTACCCTAATTCTCTAGGGGCATGGTTCTTTGTTTGACTCACTACTTCTTATTGATCAGGCTACTTTATCACTCTGTAAGCGTAAATATTAACCTTTGTGAAACTGATATAAATGAAACTTATTCTTGTCCAGAGCAGGAAGAGGTTTCTCAGGTGCAGAGTGGTAAAAATCTACCTGCCAGTGGAGATGCAAGAGATACTGGTTTGATCCCTGGATCGGGAAGATCCCCCAGAGAAGAGAATGGCTACCCATTCCGGTATTCTTGCCTGGAGAATTCCATGGATAGCAGAGTCTGGTGAGCTACAGTCCATGGAGTCACACAGAGCCAGGCATGACTTTGTAACTGAGTGTGCACACATGCGCGCGTGCGCACACACACACACACAC
>SJYC01026852.1:0-15389 GCA_006408675.1 Madoqua kirkii
AGCAGAGACATTACTTTGCCAATCAAAGTCCGTCCAGTCAAGGCTATGGTTTTTCCAGTGGCCATGTATGGATGTGAGAGTTGGACTGTGAAGAAGGCTGAGTGCTGAAGAATTGATGCTTTTGAACTGTGGTGTTGAAGAAGACTCTTCAGAGTCCCTTGGACTGCATGGAGATCGAACAGTCCATTCTAAAGGAAATCTGTCCTGGGTGTTCATTGGAAGGACTGATGCTAAAGCTGAAACTCCAATAGTTTGGCCACCTCATGTGAAGAGTTGACTCATTGGAAAAGACCCTGATGCTGGGAGGGATTGGGGGCAGGATGAGAAGGGACAGAGGATGCGATCGCTGAATGGCATCACTGACTCAATGGACATGAGTTTGAGGGAACCCCGGAAGTTGGAGATGGATAGGGAGGCCTGGCATGCTGCAATTCATGGGGTCACAAAGAGCAGGACATGACTGAGCAACTGAAATTAACTGAACAATCCTATTCCCGCATTGTTCCTATACATTACTCAGTCTCTCAAATCCTCTTTGAATAGTTTTATGGTTCTTTCAGTTCTCTCATTAATGAGTTAAGGAAATCTTTACATGGCCTCACTTAACACTTGTATAATGGCATGTTTAACATTTTGAAAATTATTCTCTGAGAGCTTTAAACTAGAGAGCAGGAAAGCTGACTTTTTTCTGTCACTAAGTGAGTACTACAGCTCGAAATATGTTGAATGCCACCCTTTCTTCCCTGCTCCCCTTGCTTGTATGGCTTGGAGGAGGTGGGGTTGGAGGCGGGGGGCTACAGCCTGCATGCGCTATTCTTCTCTGTGGCTCCTCTAAGGGCATGGAAGCATCTGGAAGAAGCTAGTGGTCTGGCTGTTGCCAGAGGTCCCCACTGCAGACGGAGGAAGGCTGGCATCCAGGTGCAGCAGCCCTATTCTTCTTGGTCTCAGGCATATTACACGGAGACAGCACATTAGCAATGCCCCCTGGCTGCCTTTCTCAATCCAGGTGCCCACAGGGGTTACCCACACAGGCAGCTTGTCCCCTGGGATGGAGCCTCAGCGGCCTTGAACCCCACTTCTGGCAAAAGAAGTGCAGTGCACAGAGCATGACCCACTTCAGGGCCGAGTGGCACCGGCTGGGAATATTGGTGCCTGGAAGAAATAACAGGTGTTAACTTCCGCAGTGAGGGGCACTGTGAGCTGGTCATGAGTATACAAGGGACCTGTTATTTCACCTGGGATGGAATGTCCTGCATCTGAGTGATGCTTTGGATATTTTAACAAGGAAGGGGGAGCGGAACAGGAACTGAAAGTCTGCCCTGGCCACCTCTGCATTGTCTGTGAATTAATGCAGGATGAGCCTCGTGTTAAGGATGCAGCTTTGTGTTGGTAAAATGGGAGGGAGTCTGAAAAGTCCAGGCTGAATCGCCAACAGATCTTAGGAAAGAACGCCATGACAAAGGAAAACATCCCGGGTGGAACTCAACTCTCCTAATAGGGGAGGATGTGAAGTTTGTTTAAAAGATTGATCTGGGTTCTTTTACAGAGTTAACTCACATGGACCTCTAGAGGTTGTCACATTTATATTCTGGATGTTGTACATTCCTGTCATGTCCCCGAACTGCTCATGGAGCATAGGATATATGCAACAGGGGCGAATAATGTGGTGCCCAAAGTTCTCATCTTATTGTCTGTGGTCTCTGTGGATTGAGTTTCAATTTCATCACTGTGTATTGATCCTGAGTTTCCACTGTTACAAATAACGCTGCCACAACAGTTAACTTTCAGACATCTTTTGCTACATCAGCTGTTACTTAAAGGTGGCTTTCTAGAAGTGGAATTCTTGGGTCTGCTTTAAAATGCTTTGAGAAAGTCTGCCATATTTCCCTTCAAAAAGACTTTATCATCCTACACGACCATCAAGAGTATTTGAGAATGAAAGTTTTCCCTCATTCTTACCAATGCTGTATATTAACCTTTTAAAAATAATCATACCAATTCATCATTTTCATTCATCAATGGAAGAAAAAAATCATGGCAGAATAGTGAACTGGTTTGGGAGCCAGACTCACATAGTTTAAATTCAGATTTCCCCCACAGCTAACTATGTGCTCTGGGAAAGTTCCTTCAAGTCTCCTTGCCCCCAGTTCCTTTCTCCACAGTGGTGAAAATACCCGCCACAAGCCTGGTGTAAGCCTTACATAATGTGAACTTGTCAAGCCCTTAGAGTCTGTGGTCAGTAGCAAGCACTTAACAGATGTTAGATATATTTAGTATTAGCATTTTCTAGATATTGATGGGGCTTTATACATATTATATATTTATTGGTCTTGAAAATCTACTTGGGGATACTTTTTAATGTCATTTGTGTTCTGGTAGGCTCTCTTAACTTTTTCTTAAACTTGGAGCACTTTATATACACACACATCCATATATACATGATACTAAATATTTTTTAATATATTTTTTGATTATATATGAAATTTTTCAGAAATATTCATGTGGCCTGTAATGTTGCATATACTGTTTTATAACATTACAGAAGTTTAAGCTTTTTCTTTCATCAATGTCTGCCTTTTCTATTTTGATTTGTGCTGTTAATGACTATTTATTAAACAAGATTTTGGGAGAAAATCATAAAGGCTTATTGGTTGATTGACTGTCTCTTCAACTGTTTTGAAATTCTGAAATTGATTGATTGCATTTTGCGTGAGAGATCGTTTTCTCTTTTTAGAAACATTTACATGAGTGGTACATCTTTTCTGTACTTACTTGAAATGATAGTTTTATACCTTCTCATAAAGTGAATGTCTATATATTTGTGGATCTGTTTCCTGTTTCTCAAATAGTAATTTTTAATATGAATACTCCAATTGTTTTTACAAGTTTTTTTTTTTTTCCAGTATGGTAGATAGTAAACTGACGGAGCAACTGACTTCTAGGATTTTTTGTTTGTTTGTTTGTTTTTTCTCCTAAAGTTTTCATGCTATTCCTGGATATTTTTTTCCAGCTGCTTTGTATAGTGTGTGGATGTGGGTGCAAGTATGTGAATATGAAACTGAAAGTGAAATCTCTCAGTCATGTCCAACTCTTTGCAACCCTATGGAATGTAGCCCAACAGGCTCCTCCATCCATGGAATTCTCCAGGCAAGAATACTGGTGTGGGTTGCCATTTTCTTCTCCAGGAGATCTTCCCGACCAGGGCTTGAAGTCAGGTCTCCTGCACTGCACACAGACTCTTTACCCTTTGAGCCTCCAGAGAATCATGATGTGTGTATAATCAGTATTTAAGTTTTCATTGTGTTTTCCAGTTTACTATATTTGTTGTTCATTGTTGTGTTTGGTTTCTGAGTCATGTCTGACTCTGAGACCCCCATGGACTGCAGCATGCCAGGCTTCCCCATCCTTCACTATCTTCCGGAGTTTGCTTAAACTCAGGTCCACTGAGTCAATGATGCCATCCAACAATCTCATCCTCTGTCATCCCCTTCCCCTCCTGCCTTCAGTCTTTCCCAGCATATACGTTTTACTATATGGTAACATACAAGACATTGATTTTTGTCCATGATGATGTGTCTGTCACTTTATGTCTGTCATCTTATGGAACACTCTTATTCTAATCATTTGTCTCATTTTAAGAGTTAATCTTAGAGTCTGATCCTTCCAGAGGAAGATCATACTGTAAAAAATAACGGCGGTTCCGCAGATACCTTTACATTCTTTCTACCACTTCCGTATTTACTTTGACATTCTCATTGGCTAGGGCTGCAGTGTAATGTTGAGAAGGACTGTTTCTTTCTTTTTTCGTCTTCCCAACTCTAATAGGAGTGCTTCTAGTGAGTCATCTTATGTATAATTACTGTAGGCATCTGTAAAAGGCCTGTATCACATTGAGGACATTTCCATCTATTTCCAGCTTGCCAAAAAGTTTGCTTACTCAGACATGCCTGTCAAATTTTATCAAATGCTTTTCAGCCTTTATTAAAATGATCATGCTGGGTTTCTCTTTTAACCTGTTACCCTACTTGGCTGTTGTTAATACATTCTTGGTGTTTGGCCATTTTGATATTCTGGAGTTAAACTTGGTTTCCCGTGATACAGTGTTCTGTTAACTCACAGCTGGACTTGGTTTGTTCATATTTTATTTGAGTCTTACAAAAATGAAACTGCTCTTTTGATTTCTTCTTTGTAGCTTTTGCTTTGTTTTGGTGTCAGAGTTAGACTGGCATCATAATTTTCTATTCTCTGAAACAATTGAAATTTTTCTTATGAACTCACGAGGATGTGTGATGGTGTGGCTTTTTGTTTTATTTCTGTAACTCTATTTTCGAGCAAAATTGAAAACTTTTGAGAAAGTCATGAACAAGTTTCTGTTTATTTTTTACTTGTTTTTTTCCAGTTCTTTGTGAGTGACTTGAATAGGTTGTCTTTTCCTAGAACATTGCCTGTCTGCCTCAATCTCTGTCCTCTCCATATCTGTCTCCCTAGCTGACCTGTCAGCCACTGAAAGGGGGCTGTGGATAAAGCTCCTTTGTGTGTGTGTATGTATTTTTCAGTTTCTCCTTGTGTTTTCATCAGATTTTAAAGCACATAAACGAATATACACATATTCATGTATATTTAGCTTTGTAGTTAGATGCAGAGAAGCTTGACTATTGCATCTTCTTATCGGATTGCATGATTTTGCAATTGTAGGCATCCGCTTTATCACATTTAATGCTTTCAATGTTACTCTCTTTTTTGATGTTAATTTTGCTGTACTATACCATTTCTAATCATTTTTATTATTACTATTTGCAAAGTATATATTTTTAACCTTTTAAAAAAAGTAATTTGAGTTAACTTCAGTGGGCCTCTTTTATAGTCTACCTACAGCTTTTTTTTTTTTTTTAGAGTTTAAAATGGACATTGTGTCTGTGATATACTTTGAGTGTGCTATTTTTGCTTCTTTCTATCTTGCCCCTTGAACTAATTATATACATATTTCATTTTATTAAATTTCTTCCTTAATCATTTGGGACTTGTATATCTATTTCTGTTCTTCCAGTGGCTATACTTCTATTTTTCAACAATTCTGTCAACAGCTATAGTATCTATATCTTCCTCTTACATAAGAGAGAAACTATATCTCTTACTTCCTACTATCCCTTCTGGCAGATTCCACTGCTGAGAACATCTGGGATTTTACTTTCAGATGGTTATTTTATGCATTTTTAAAAATCTCAAGCACCAGCAGTTATTTAAACTTAACTGTAACTTTTAGTGTTCTCTTTGATCACTATTCTTTCTTGTATCCTTTTTCTTGGTTTTAACATTTATTTTATTGAATTGTCCTTTCATACGTGTTTCCCAGAAGTATTTGTGGGTGGCAAAATTCCCAAGTCTTTGAAGATCCAGTCTTTATTTGTCCCCAAACTGGAAGGTGAGTTTGACAGATACGGAATCTGGGTTCAAAATAACATTGGCCTTATTTCTAGCTTTTGAGCCATGCATGGTAAATTTAATCCCCGCATGTTTATGAGTAATTCATCATCTTACCTTTGGAACTCCCTAGGATTCTACTTTTTGATGATCTGACGTTCCACGATGATGGTTAAAGTTGTGAGTGTTTTAAAACTTGCACTTTGGCACAGGGTAGGTCCTTTTAACCTGATGAACTATGTGCTTTTTCAGCCTTGAGTAAACTTCAATTACTTTGATATTTCTATTGATTCTTCTCTTCCAGAACTCTTCTCCATGTCTCTCTCTCTCTCTCTCTTTAAAGTCTTCATTGAGTTTGTTATACTCATGCTTCTGTTTGTTTTGGCTGTAAGGCATGTGAGATCTTAGCTTCCTGACAGGGATCGAACCTGCACCCCTGCATTGGAAGGCTAAGTCTTAACCACTGGACCCAGGGAAGTCCCTCCAAATCTCTTAAATTTTCTTTTCTGCTTGACATACTGGGATCTGGGCCCTGGTCATTAGACAGCATTGTCACCTAACAATAAATAAGTGTTGATTTACTGTCAGAGAAGCATCGTAACAACGTAACATCATCTAAATTAGATAGGTGTGCTGAAAAGGTGCACAATCATTAGATAAAAAGGAATGAAGCCAAGAGTATGAGTAAAAGAACCACATCAGGAAAGCCTTCCAGCACAGTGCTGGCTGACAGCAGGGGCAGGGTTTAGGGCCACGGAGTCACATAAGGGTTTTCTCAGAAAGTGTTACACTTGCCTGTGGGTGAGATGCTATAATTATCCTCACTTTACACATGAAGAAACCCTGATGATTTTAGTGACTTGTTCAAGGTCACACAGCTAGTAAATGCTGGGATTATACCATGGCCCGTGTTTTTCTGATTTTATGGTCTCTCATTTTCAAAGCTGTTCCTTGCTGCCCACTGTACTATGTCCTGGTGATCTCAAGTGACTGTGGGGACTCTTACTGTGAGATGAGGACTTTGGGATGACTGACATGTGCGAGCTTTGTAGACCAGAACTCTTAGTTCCTGAGAAAAATAACTTTCAGGAGAAAAGTGAATGGGCTGAAGCAGTTAACTGACTCAATATGGGAATTTCGACTAACTCTACTGCATGTCCAGCCTTCTTTCAGGGTAGGAGAAAGAAAAGCCTTGGAGATAGGGGGACAAAAGACAGGAGATGGCCACATAATTCCTCACTCACCCCTCATTTCTGCCTTCCCTTGTGCCAAGTAAGAACTGAACTCAATGGAAGTTCCAAAGCGCATTATCCTTTGGGACTTCCCTGACAGTCCAGTGGTTAAGACTCTGACCTTCCAATGCAGGGGCCTGGGTTCAATCCCTGGTCAGGGAACTAAGATAGAGCATGTTGCAAGGCATGGCCAAAAAAAAAAAAAAAGAGAGAAGAGAGAGAGAAAGAGAGAGACCAAAATGCTTCACCTTTGACCGTTCATTTACTATCACTACCACTCTTGGCTTTTCCTTACTTCTTCTCTGCATCTTCTCTTTTGAAAGGAACAGTATAAGAAATGGACTATTTTTCAGTATTGTAAAGTAGAATAAAGTAAAAATAAAAATTAAATAAAAAAAGAAATGGACTATTTTGCTGTTGTCTTATTGCAATAGGTATGTTAGCTTTTATTCTTAATTTTAGGAAATGAACAGTGTATTCCTTGTTCTAAAAGTCATTACCACTCAATTCTCAGGTATTCTGTGGTTTGTCTTTTTGTCTGTATGTGGCGGCACAATGAGTGTGTGGTGAGACTGTGTGTGTGTATTTCGGAAATGTTATTTATAGCTCTTAATTAGAATTTTTAAGAAGAGTCGTACAGGCTCAGTACTTTGTTTTCAAATGTGAGCAGCTGAAATTAGCTCCTTCTTATACCTTGCCTGAACAAAGCTGCCATGTGCCTCTCGCCCTCCTTCCCCCATGGAGAGGGATGAGAGTGGAAAGTGGATAATCCTCTTCATGGGGGATGGAATGGAAATTGAGCTTTGCAAGCAAAGTCAGAGATAATTTCCCGTCTTCATTATTTATGGAAATCAGTTACTTTACTTTAATTATCCACTGTCTGTATCGTCCACGTGAAATGCCTTTTCTTTTATTTAAACTGCAAATAATTGCTGGTACATTTATTCATCGGAAATTGGAATCTACTTTTTTGATCTCTGGAAAGCCTATTAATAATGAATGAGGATGTTATTTATTTGTTATAATTCCACAAATGGAAACTGAAGAAGGACTTTATATTCATCGTTCAATCCCTCTGACATTACTTAAATAAGCTCACCCCAGGAGAAATGCAAAGAACCCAAAGATCAGAACAACTTTCTTATTTTCTTTCTTTCCCCTTCTCTCCTTCTTTTGACAAATACTGATGCATGGTTACTTGGGGAAAGCTCTCTTGGGGGAAATGAGGGAGAGGAGTTCAGTGCCCTCTAGGACATAATAAACATTCATAAAAGCATTGACATTCGCACAGGATACACCCTGAGACCTTCAAGAATCTCCATATCCATAAATCCTACTGTAGTATATAATTTCCTACATAAAGTACAATAAAATATAACTGAAAAATTTAAGTGACCCCTTTGGACTCTTAATGATTCTATAAATAAAGGGTTCAAGTAATTATAAAGCCATTAAAATAAATTTTGCCATTAGCATAAACTGTCCACCATGCTCGTTCTCACCTGGGCAAATTTTATGCTACCCAGAGCAATTGCTGAAATAGTTGCATGAATTGCTTTACCCAGTTTCCATCCAAAGCATGGGGTAGAATCATTCACGTCTGAGAAAGAGCAGGATCTGAATCTTTGCTCTTAAATTTATTTTTAAAAGTCTGTCCCCTGGCCATAGCCATCACTTGATTGGATCTCATTGCTGTCTCATTGTGTTCACTACCAATGGTAGATACCAGTTTTCCTATTAACATCTCTTTTTTTCCCCTTGAGAGAATGCAAGTTCTACCAGCTTTTTAGCTTCTATGTGGAGATAAATGTGGATGAATTTGGAGGTGGATGCTCAGGGCTCCACAACTACTTCCAGGAGCTGCTGTTGTCACTTCTAACACTGACCTTAAAACATCGGATTCAAATTTTGTCCTCAGCATAATTAAAGTATAATATCAATGATGAAACATTGACACTTTGTATATGGTCAAAGCTGTAATTTCTGTAATCACAGATGAGCCATGTCTACTATGTCTAGATGATTTAACACCAGGAAAGAATAAATCTCCAAAGAAAAGATACAGATACACCTCCCAAGTTCAGAGCTTTAAGGAAGATCAGAGAAGTCTTCCTGGAGGAGGCAGCATTTTTTCCTGAATTTTGAGTACCAGTGAAACTTAGAAATGTGTCAGAGACATTTTAAACAGAGGGGAAGAATGAGCAAAGATATGTAGTTGAGGATGTAGAGGGCCTATATAGGAAAAATGAGTGCATTTCCACCTAATTACAAAGATCATCCATCCATATTGTAGAAAATACAAATGTTCCCCTCCCCCTTTTTAAAGCAATACTGCAGACTCGACATAAAACACTCCCAGTATAGAGATGTTTTAAAACACTGGGAACATATGCTTAAATGAATATTTTAAAATTTATAGGGATTTGGCAGGAAAGCAGACAAAGTTCAAGGAGCACAAAGCAGTAAAACATACTATTGCAGAAAGTTAGGATCCACTGAAGCCAGTTTTGCTCTAGGATATTTTTCTGTTCCTTGTTTCCCAAACTTGGATTTGAAAGAATGTGTGTGGACGGTGGATAAAGCCTGGGACTTGGACACAGTGGGAGGTGGGGTTATGCGTTTTCTGCTGGAGCTGTGGACTCTGCAGGAAAGACCCTCAAAGGAGAAAATGCAACAGAACCCACCTTGCAGTTGGAGAGGGTGGGGGTCCTTGCCTGACTGAAGGCCCCTTTGGATGGGAGGAGGAGGAGAGACTTCTCTGACTGCCCTTAACCACAAAACAGCCTCCACAGGAGTCTGAGTGGGAGGCACAAGTCCTGTATGGGCTCTTGTAATTTATAAGATATAGTTTTATAAATTAAGCCCAAGTTGGTAAGATTCCAAATGAGCAAGTGCAAATCTGGAATAGGAGAATGTACTTTAGATTGAGTCATCACTAGCATCTCCGCAAATCCTAACACATGCAGCTCACCATACACATGAGGAAACAAAACCTAGGAACAAAAGTCAGTGTGCATAAGAAAGAATGGGACAGAAGCTGCAGATGGCACAGCCTTTTCACATTTTGAATATAAAGTATGTACTTAAGCTACATAAGAAATGAAAGTGACTGTCGGAATAGAGAACGTAAAAATTTACCAGTGCTATTTTTCAAATAATCACAAATTTCTCAAAATGTAAAACATAATGATAGAAAATGAAATTTCAATAAAGGGATGCAAAGTACATTAGTTTCAGCTATAGAAAGAATCAGTGACCTGGATGATATAGCGTAAGAAAATGCCAAGAAAGCGGAAGTTTTCCATCCTACCTTAACTTAGGGCACTCATAGTAGCTTAGTTCTTTCTTTTTTCCCCACAGTGCCTCTGGATCATAAGAACTATGTTTTTATTCAGCAGTTAGGCCCATGCAGCTTACTAGTAGTATTTTTGCATGGTATCTGACAGACATTGCTATTTCCATCAAATATTTAAAATCCAGCATCCCGTGAGTTTCACCTAGCACTCTGAGACCAATAGTTTGGGAACTGTGGATGGCAAATGTAGAAACAAACACTGGAAAATGGGAAAGATGAGTGAGAGACTTCATTTATCCAGAAGCAGTAAAGAAAAAACACCTTGCAAATGTGTTTTCCAGAATTAAAACCAAACCCTTAGATTCAGGAAGCACAACAAATCACAAGCAGGATAAATAAAATGCATGCATGTCTAGAGAGGTTGTACCAATTGCAGGATATAAGCCACCAAAGGCATTTAAGTAAGACTGGCTGCTGAGTTCTCAAGAGCAGAAATAAATGCTCCTGCTCAAACTGAACCACCAATATTTTAAAATGTTTTCTTCAATTCCTTCTGTGTATATATTCTTAAATTGAGCTTCACATAATATTAGTTTTGTATTGTACCTTTTCAGTTAATACAACATGAATATTCACCATTTGACAAAGTTTGATTTTAAAATAAATGATTCACATGTGCTTGACATTGTTCTAAGCACTTTATGAATATCAGTTAATGTTCATTACCAATTCTATGAGATAGTTATTATTCCAGTTTTGTGTTTTCCCAAAATGATTTCCTCAAGAATCCTCAGTCAGCAAGCAGGGTCAGGATTTGAAACTAGGCAATCTGACTCCAGATTCTGTTTTCTTAACCCGTAAACCACAATATGTTGAATTTTGGACATCTTAATTCTAGAAAACACGAACTTTAATATCAGTGTAAGTCATCATTTGCATGTAGTTTAAACAGTTCCTTAATTTACACGTTTAGTTTTTTGTTAATTTTGGGCATGAATAATGCTTGATAAATATCCTTTTGTCCATGTATGTCTAAGTGATTTGTCAAGATAGATTTTTTAGGAGTTTCATTTCAGTCCAGTTGCTCAGTTGTGTCAGACTCTTTGCGACCCAATGGACTGCAGCACACGAAGCTTCCCTTCCCATCACCAATACCCAGAGCCTGCTCAAACTCATGTCCATTGAGTCAGTGATGCCATCCAACCATCTCATCCTGTCATCCCCTTCTCCTCCCGCCTTCAATCTTTCCCAGCATCAGGATCTTTTCCAATGAGTCTGTTTTTCGCATCAGGTGGCCAAAGTATTGGAGTTTCAGCTTCAACATCAGTCTTTCCAATGAATATTCAGTACTGATTTCCTTTAGGATTGACTAATTGGGTCTCCTTGCAGTCCAAGGGACTCTCAAGAGTCTTTTCCAACACCACAGTTCAAAAGCATCAGTTCTTCAGTGCTCAGCTTTCTTTATGATTCAGCTCTCACATCTGTACATGACTACTGGAAAAACCATAGCTTTGATGAGATGGAGCTTTGTTGGCAAATGCAAATGTAGAAACAAACACTGGAAAATGGGAAAGATGAGTGAGAGACTTCATTTATCCAGAAGCAGTAAAGAAAAAACACCTTGCAAATGTGTTTTCCAGAATTAAAACCAAACCCTTAGATTCAGGAAGCACAACAAATCACAAGCAGGATAAATAAAATGCATGCATGTCTAGAGAGGTTGTACCAATTGCAGGATATAAGCCACCAAAGGCATTTAAGTAAGACTGACTGCTGAGTTCTCAAGAGCAGAAATAAATGCTCCTGCTCAAACTGAACCACCAATATTTTAAAATGTTTTCTTCAATTCCTTCTGTGTATATATTCTTAAATTGAGCTTCACATAATATTAGTTTTGTATTGTACCTTTTCAGTTAATACAACATGAATATTCACCATTTGACAAAGTTTGATTTTAAAATAAATGATTCACATGTGCTTGACATTGTTCTAAGCACTTTATGAATATCAGTTAATGTTCATTACCAATTCTATGAGATAGTTATTATTCCAGTTTTGTGTTTTCCCAAAATGATTTCCTCAAGAATCCTCAGTCAGCAAGCAGGGTCAGGATTTGAAACTAGGCAATCTGACTCCAGATTCTGTTTTCTTAACCCGTAAACCACAATATGTTGAATTTTGGACATCTTAATTCTAGAAAACACGAACTTTAATATCAGTGTAAGTCATCATTTGCATGTAGTTTAAACAGTTCCTTAATTTACACGTTTAGTTTTTTGTTAATTTGGGGCATGAATAATGCTTGATAAATATCCTTTTGTCCATGTATGTCTAAGTGATTTGTCAAGATAGATTTTTTAGGAGTTTCATTTCAGTCCAGTTGCTCAGTTGTGTCAGACTCTTTGCGACCCAATGGACTGCAGCACACGAAGCTTCCCTTCCCATCACCAATACCCAGAGCCTGCTCAAACTCATGTCCATTGAGTCAGTGATGCCATCCAACCATCTCATCCTGTCATCCCCTTCTCCTCCCGCCTTCAATCTTTCCCAGCATCAGGATCTTTTCCAATGAGTCTGTTTTTCGCATCAGGTGGCCAAAGTATTGGAGTTTCAGCTTCAACATCAGTCTTTCCAATGAATATTCAGTACTGATTTCCTTTAGGATTGACTAATTGGGTCTCCTTGCAGTCCAAGGGACTCTCAAGAGTCTTTTCCAACACCACAGTTCAAAAGCATCAGTTCTTCAGTGCTCAGCTTTCTTTATGATTCAGCTCTCACATCTGTACATGACTACTGGAAAAACCATAGCTTTGATGAGATGGAGCTTTGTTGGCAAAGTAATGTCTCTCCTTTTTAATATGCTGTCTTGGTTTGTCATAGCTTTTCTTCCACGGAGCAAGCGTCTTTTAGGAGTTTAAAAATGTTTAACGTTTAAAACTGATGAACGACCTAAAGGCACTGATAGAGCCAGCCTGCTTTCTGGTAGGATTTTATCTCTAACCCTGAGATCATACCCTCAGTAGAACCTTGCCATCAGTGAACGTAAGAACTTAGAGTTTAATAGCTTCTGATTATAACTTGAGAACATTGAAAAGTATCAGTTTTACTATGATTGCAATTTCTTGATTTACAGATGATTTTGAACGCATTCCATGTGTACTGTGTCTACTGTGTTCTTTCCTGTGATCGTTGCTGAGTTTTCTCTTGATGTTTCCATGTATTTTCTCCAAAGGCATTGGTCTATGTGTCTCCCTGGTGTATAGCATGAGCAGGAATTTTGTATGATGTATTTGCATCATGTATTCTTCAAAAGGTTTGACTTCTTATTTTTTGGTTTTCTGGCTTTTTTTTTTTTACAATCAAATTGTGTATTGTATCTTCTTCATTTTTGTTCTTACATTATCAGTTGTCACTTCAATGTTAGATACTCAGCTATATTGTTTTGTACATGCTTTCACATTTTATTTTACATTGAATTCTCTAGCCATCTGGAATATTCTTTGCAGTATGTACTAATGTGAAGATCTGTTTAGTTCTGTTTTCCAAATATCTCAACCTGCCAGGGGCTGCAGTTTCTTCCCAGTTTCTCTGTTCCTCTTTACAAAGAACTCTCCTTAGGAGCAAACCTGCTTGCTGCCTTTCTAGCCCATCTTTCTATTCAGATGCCTCTTGTCAGCACCACCAGCAACTCTAAATCATCAGGTTTGTTGGTCCATGTTTGGTCTCAGACAGCCTGGCGCATCATCCGCATATCCCTCCCTACAACCTCCTACCTCCCATGCAGTCCCTTCACCGTCTCTTTGCTTAGTCCTCCTCACGATGCTGAGTTTCAGTATTGATTTCACTCAGTCTCAGAGCAAGGACTCCTCTCTGCACAATCCCATCATGGTGTTATCCAGGGATTGAATAAAATCCCTGTGTTCTGATTCCCAGATTCACACCTGCAGCCTGGATCCTCTCCCCTGGACTCTCCTGTACATACACCAGGTTTCTCCACATGTCTTCCTAGGTGTGAGCTCCAGAGCTGCTCTCCCAGAGCTGCTCTCTGTGGGGTTATCTCAGCGCTGCTGAGGTCACCCTGTCTCAGGCCAGGTACTATAGAGCCCCTGCCGACCCCTGTCTCCTGCTTCCACACCTGACTTCCACTCCAGGACATCCTGTTAACTCTTCCTTCTGCAGCACCATCCTCACCATATTCACTGTTTCTTGTTCTCCATTTCTTGGGTGGGTTATTGCACTAGCCTTCAACTGAATGTCCCGTTTTCATTCTTGTGTCTCTTTTCTCTTGTCCAGTATACCAATATTTTTGCTCACAAAAAGAAAACATAGTATAGAGCCTACAATCAATAAAATGCATTAGTAATTGTTTTAATATTGGTTGTAGGGAGAGCAGAAAGAGATAATAAGCCTGTCTGTAATCTTAAATAAGATAAGCCCTTGATAACCAAGGCATTAAAAAAACAAATACAAGATTAAAAACTGCAGACCCTGAAAACTACTCTTCTCTGTTTTATGATGTTTCTCTACAGTCTCTTTTTAACAAAGCAATCGCTTGAAACTGATAGATCACACCATGCCTCGGCTCTGGCCTCAATGGCTTGCCATCTGACTTAAGAGTAAAAGCTAAAATAATGGCTTAAAAGACCTATATGGTCTCCATTACCTCTTGGGCCCCATTTTGGCGACTCCCCTGACTTTCTCTGCAATTGTTATTCTCCCCAAAAGGCTCTCCTCTGAGATATGCAGGCGGGTCACCCCTCACTCCCTCTCCTTCAAATCTTTGCTCAGTTTACCTTCCCCATCACTCTCTCCTTCATCATCCTGTTTGAAATTCCAGTCTTCTTCCACATCATTGTCCCCCTTCTATACCCATCATGTCACCCTTGTCATCTAATACACTGTTATATGTATTAGAATCTAATTCTAAGCACATTTCATCCCTTTTGCTGATCTTTCTGTCATTTATTGAAGCAGTAGAATCTGACTTAATCATTCAGATTTTATCAAACATTGTTCACATCTGGTGAGGAAAGTCTTCTTTATTATTATCCTTCTATAAAATTCTCTTGGTTTTTCTTAGTTTTTATTCCAGCTTAACTTTGAAAGTACTTTGTCATGTTCTAAAAGAAAAAAAAAATCAAGTTGGTTTTTTTTATTGGGATTTCACAGTGTATGGGCATTCATTTGGAAAGGATATCTTCACTCTTGATTTCCAGGAATATTGTATGATTTTCTGTTTATTCAGGCCTATTTTCTTTCTGTCATCAAAGATTTGTAATTCTGTACTTTCGTAGTTCTCAACATATTTCATAGTTATTTCTATAAATTTTAATGTTTTTTTCCTCTACTGTGTTCCTGTTGTTGAAACTGTTTCTGTTAGATATTTTCAAAAGATTATTTTCAGATCCTAAAATATTTTTACCTAATTCAGATCCAGTTAT
>SJYC01026855.1:0-48015 GCA_006408675.1 Madoqua kirkii
GGCAAAACCAATACAATATTGTAAAGTAATTAGCCTCCAATTAAAAGAAATAAATAAATAAAACAAGGATCCATTTACCATAGTATCAGAGAATACCAAATACCTATAAATAAATATATCAAAAGATATGCAATCCCTCTAAGGGATAAAAGCCATAAATTTTATCTAGAAATATTAAAGAAGACTTAAATAATTGGAAAATACACCATGTCCATGGATAATAAGGCAATGTCACATAAATGTCAATTCTCCACAAACTCACCTAGAAATTCAACACAGTTAAATGTCAGCATGGTATTCAATGGATCTTGATAAGGTTTTTCTAAAAATCTGTATGTTTGAATAAAGTATATAATTGAAGAGATTAGCCATAATGAGTAACTTGTCCTACATGATATCAAGATTAGTTGGATAATTGTAGTAATTAAAACAGCAGCATTGGCATACTGATAGGCTGACCAGTGGAACAGACCCATGCATGTGTGGAAATTTGATGTAAGACATATGTCATGAAAAATCAGTTTAAACATTTAAAATTAAACTACTTGATAAGAAAAATATAAAAATTAGATCCCTACCTCACATGGTAAAAAATAGATAAACCTCAGAGTGATTAAATAGCTTGATATAAAAAGATGAAACTGTAGAAAACATGGCTGAGTATGTCTGATCATAGGCTTTTTTTTTTTTTTTTAACATAGAAAACTTTTCCATGAAGATGTTGTTAAATTGACTGGGTGATTCTTTCCCCAGATCTATACCTGAGCAAAGCTCTTAGACGTGCACAAGAGTGGAAATGGTCCAAGGGTTTAGACAGCATTGTTCACAACACACCACCTGGAAACAGGCACCCATTGTCAGAGGAAGGGCCCCACTGTGGTTTATCCACACAGTGGGTTTGTATACAACAGTCGAATGAATATGGCGGAGAGCATGGATGAATTTTACCAATATCAGCTGGAAAATGTAAATTAAAAATCATAGCACCTTATCTATAGTCATTTACAGAAAAGAAAGCAAAGAATGATTGGTCTCTTGGACAGTGAGAGAGAAGGGATGGGGCTGCAGAGTGGTTATGGATGGATTCTTATAAAGGTCCTAACTTGTATGGACTCTCTATTCATGTGTGTTTCCAATATTATTAAACATGAACATCTTATGTGGTTGCTCAGTCACGATAATTTAGTCCTCCTGCTTAGCTCTACCACAATCAACACTGCTGCAGACATGGCATATTTTTGGTTAGCAGGAGCTGCATTTGTTATCTGTTCCTCATTACAAACTCCCCCCAAAATCTGAGCTTAAACCAAATATAATTCTGGTTCCTCTCAGTGTCTGTGGGTCAGGAATGTGGACAGGTTACCATGAGGATGCTTGTGTCTGCTCCATGGTGCCTGGGGTCTGAGCTGTAAGACCCCAAATTGATTTCTATCCACAGCATTAAGGACCATTGTTATTGCTGTGGTCTGCTTGCCAGGGTGTTTATCTGAGTTACTTCTTACTCCACAAGAAGGAAGGCAGGTTTCAATAAATAAAGGGTTCATTTAGATCTAAGAGAAACAAAGTAATGGTGAATAGATGGGCCCTTCCTTTCAGTGGTTGTGAGGTTATAGCTCCCAGTTCTCAAATTGTCTTTCTGTCCATGTAAAGAGGCTAAACCAATGATCCCAACTCTATAGTTTGTTATCCTGAGTGCAGAGGCTGAGGAGAAAAGCACAGTGTGTAGAAAGCTATAAAATGTGATTCTTTTTGTTGGTTTGCTTGAAGGCTCCTGGGACACTCACATGAATAGAACTTACTGTGGCTACTGGGATGTACAGCTATTATCTTGGTGTAAAGTATCCCTGTGTTATTTCTAGTATCAACTAACACTGGTTGAGGTGGTGGTGTGAACTCCACCTTGAATGCTGACTTCGACTACTTCATAAACCCAGTTGGCAAGCCCTTGGCATGCTCCTGATAATTCATAGTCTTTCCAGATTCATCTGCTTTCAACTTACTGATTGGAAGCCAGACTTTCAAAAGCTCCCATACCCTTAACCCCGGATCATTACTGAAGAAAATGATAAATGATAATGTTTCAGTGTTAATGAAGGAGTAAATAGCATATTAATGACATTTGCAGATGGATATAAATTAGGAGAATTTGTTAACACCAATGAGGTCAGAAAGAAATCACTAAAAGTTATAAAGAAGAGGAAATGTATAAAAGGAAAAAAAAATGAAAATAAACCAAGATTTGACAGATGTAATGCATATCATTGTAGTAAACAAATAACTAATTTAAAACAAGCAACTGCATACTGTCCTGAACACCTAAAGTCAGAAGGGAACAGTAGTTTATCCAAGGGGAGTTTATCCACAGCTTGAAAATTAATTCTAAGGACTTTATGCCACAGACTTCCAGGTGTATTCTAAGATCTGTGACCAGTATTGTGCTTGTAAATGTTTAAAAAATGGATTTCTGACCCCTCCAAAAGTGTGTACACCCACACATAATTACTATCTAATGGCAAATAGATGGGGGAAAAAGTAAACAGTGACAGATTTTATGTTCTTGGGTTCCAAAATTATTGTAGACAGTGACTGTAGCCATGAAATTAAAAGACACTTGCTCCTTGGAAGAAAAGCTATGACAAACCTAGACAGCATGTTAAAAAGCAGAGACATCACTTTACCAACAAAGTTCCGTCTGGTCAATATGTTTAAAAAATGGATTTCTGACCCCTCCAAAAGTGTGTACACCCACACATAATTACTATCTAATGGCAAATAGATGGGGGAAAAAGTAAACAGTGACAGATTTTATGTTCTTGGGTTCCAAAATTATTGTAGACAGTGACTGTAGCCATGAAATTAAAAGACACTTGCTCCTTGGAAGAAAAGCTATGACAAACCTAGACAGCATGTTAAAAAGCAGAGACATCACTTTACCAACAAAGTTCCGTCTGGTCAAAACTATGGTTTTTCCAGTAGTAATGTATGGATGTGAGAGTTGGACCATAAAGAAGGCTGAACACCAAAGAACTGATGGTTTCAAACTGGTGCTGGAGAGGACTCTTGAGAGTCTCTTGGACAGCAACAGGAGCAAACCAGTCAATCCTGTAGGAAATCAACCCTGAATATTCATCAGAAGGACTGATACTGAAGCTAAAGCTTGAATACTTTGGCCACCTGACGTAAAGAGCTGACTCATTGGAAAAGACCCTGAAGCTGGAAAATATTGGGGACAGAAGAAGAGGCTGACAGAGGATGAGATGGTTGGATGGCATCACCAATTCAGTGGACATGAACTTGGGCGGACTCTGGGAGATGGTGAGGGACAGGGAAGCCTGGCATGCTGCAGTCCATGGGGTCGCAAAGAGTTGGACGCAAGTGAGCAGCTGAATAACAACAACTGACATAAAGGATGTCTCACTGGTTGCAGATAATGAGTATATAACACTCTGTATTGTAAATTCAGTACAGTCCATCTATCCCTGTGGAATACCAAACTCATTTATCTATAACCCTATAATGAACAAAGATGGTTCCAACGTGGACGTCAGTTGCTATTTTCACTTACCTTGGATGTAGCGAAAATGAAACTGTGGAGGTATGGGTCAGAGCTTGTTCTGGTTGCCAGTGACCTAAGCAATGTCTTTGCTGAATCAGGTAATAGCCTTTGAACACTCCAAGACCATTTCCTCAGTTATTTGTTTTATTCAGTGTAAAGGCTTCAGACTTGACAGGCTGCTAAGTTTGATTTCTGTTATTAACTTTTTCTCCATTACTTTTTAAGTCTAGACAAGCAGTGAAGCAACTAATCAAAACCAGGCTTGTGTTTTAGTTTTAGCTGATTTTCATGAACACTCTTGCCTGGACAGCTTTCAAGCTACCAGCTTGATATCACTGAGCACACTCTTGGAAGAGATGCATGAAGCCTACCTCGTGCAATGTTTTAATTGTACAGAGATGACAGACATAAGTACTTTTAAGAGCTTAGATATTAGAAAGAAAAATGTGGAGTTTAGGGGTAGCATTTAGGGCGTGGGCTGCAGCAGACCTGGTGAGAGGTGGAGCCCCACACAGACAGGCCTTGGCCCTGTGGGAGGTACGGGCACTTCTTGACACCCTTCTGTTCGCCCCCCACACACCTCGCTTCTGCTTCTTTCAGTGTCTGCCAGGCTTATCTCGTGGCCAGCGTCCCTAACAGCTCTAGTCTAGGAGTCTGTCTCCCCCATACAACCCTGATGGGTGGAGTCCTTTTCAAGTATGTCTACAGACACAAATGTGAACTATACACACAAGTGACACGCAGCTCGGGCTTCACACGTATTTTTCTAGCTGAGACTACACCTGGGACAAGCCTCCCTCTCCAGCAAAACTTAATTCATCTCACCTGACACTGACTATGCCTTCACATATGCCTTTAATACTTTATATGCGCTCTAATGGAATAGCTAATCAACATTTTTGGTTGATGTATTTCTTCCTGCTGTGGTTCCTCTGTGCCCTTCCTCCACGCCCCCCATCCCACACCACCCCCGCCGCAGGCAGCAGAGAAGCAGGCTGTGAAGTCACTGCTGGCAGAGTCTGTGGTTCCTTGGAGTCTGCCCTGCCGTCCTGCCCTCCCCCTGCCTCAGGCAGTCCGCCCCAGGTCGCCTGCTTGTTGGTGCAGTGGGCACGTGTGAATTCCCAGGATGGGTTTGAGAGTTTTTCTTGATATGTCTTGGGAGACAGAACTCAATTTGAAGTTGTAGTCACTTGGAAGAGTGGGTGATCATTCAATTAAAACACATATGCCCCAGTGTTTACTGCGGCACTATTTATAATAGCCAGGACACGAAAGCAACCTGTGTCCATCAGCAGAGGAATGGGTAAAGAAGATGTGGTATAAATGTACAGTGGAATATTGCTCTATAATAGAAAAAAATGAAATAATGCTGTTTGCAGCAACATGGACCTAGAGTTTGTCATACTGAGTGAAGTAAGTCAGACAGAGAAAGACAAATGCCTTATGATATCATTATATGTGGAGTCTGAAACGTGACACAAACGACCTTATCTGCAAAACGCTCACATACATAGAGAACAAACTTATAGTTACCAAAGGGAAGTGGGGGGATAAATTAGGACTTTGGGATTAGGAGATGCACACTGAAGGACCTACTGTATAGCACAGGAAAATACATTTCATATCTTGTAATAACCTATACTGGAAGAGAATCTGAAAAAGAATACATATATGTGTATATATATGAATAAATCACTTTTCCGTGTACTTGAAATTAACATAACATTGTGTATTAACTATACTTCAATGAAAAGAAAATTGCTGGAAAGCTGTTTTAGGAACTGGAGATACAAGGGAAGAAGAAGCAACTGGTTCTCAAGGAGCTCAGGGTCAAGAAGACGATGATAGCAGAGAGAGACACACACTAGAACAACAGCATTAAACAGTTTGTCAGGCGCCTGACTCACACGAAAGGTGTTAGAGGAGGTGAAGTCTGAACAGGACAGTCTGGAGGGGTGGGCTGGATGATTAAGCTAGGGTGGGTGTAAAGAAACTTTCATCCCCATTGAGACGTTGAAACCATGAGAAAATGGTAAGGGGTGGTGCAGGACCACCGTGTTCATAGTGGGATTGTAGAGACTGCCCAGCTTCTGTGTACATTGCATCAGTTACAGAAAGAGACCAGGAGTGGGAGATGAGTTTTCATTTTATCTCAGAGCTAAAGGAAAGCTTTCTCATAGTTGCATAATGATCAAGTGGGTGGTTATTACCCCAAATTCGGTGGCTTAAAACAACACAGATTTGTTTCTGCAGGTAGGAGTCTGGTAGGTGGCAGTGGCTATAGTGAAGATACAAGTGGTGCTCTTCCCTAGAGACTTGAGGAAGGAAACACCTTCGTCATTCATTCAGAGCAGCTAAGGCCATCGGGTACTTCTCCTGCGCCAGGCCTGTGGTTAACCAGGAATGATTCTCTGATATTAAGGATTTGTGTAGTTGCATTGGACCCACCTGAAGAGTCAGAGAGAATCCTCTCTCTCAGGATCCTTAGCAAACTGACCTCTGCAAGTCCCTTTTGCCACATAAGGTCACAAGTTCAAGGGACCAGGGCCTGACCTTTGGAAGGCTGTTGTCCTGCCTGCCTCAGCTCACCTCTTGCCCCTGGCTGACCCTCATTGCTGGCTACACTGTTTTGGATTTTGGTACCTGCATCTGGATTTCTCTCCAAATTTCTGCCCCTTGAAGGGTGATTCGAAATGTGGAACCTTTGGATAGCATCCTAAATCTAGAGAATGAAAGTGGGCATTTGGAACTACACGTCCAGTTATTCATATGGAGGTTAAAGTTGGGGAAGCATGGCTCTGAGTAACTCGCATGTTCTCGTCTCTTCTGTCCTAGAAGAGATACATTCTTGGTGTCTCACTGAGATTATGGAGGGAAGTTTGCTTGGGCAGATGCCCCGTGCTGGTACCCAGTGGTCTCCTTGCCTCTTATCACCACCGACCCCTGACGTCGCCCTGGTTCTGCGTCTACGCCTGCATCTTGGAGTCACAGCATCTCCAAGGTCAGGAGATCACTGCCAGCAAGGGGTAGAGGGCACAGAGAATCCTGGGGGAGCAAAGGAAGTACTTTTAAATGACACAGTCTGTTCAAATCACTATGCTGATGAGGCAGCCAAGAGCAGGGAACTCTGATGCTCAGTGAATCCAGGCTGTTAGCCGAGGTTCCTGGGGAGTCCTGTAAGCCCAGGAAATTGGCTTCGTGTGAGTCTGTGGGGTTAGATGGGACCCTACATGCACAGGGCTGGATTAGTTTGTCAGAGACTGTGTATGAAGCAGGCTTTATTTTAGGGTATTGGTCTTTGGTTTATTTCAGTCACTACCAAGCTTGAGGACCCAGATACGTGTCTACAACCGACAACACCCTGTGGGGTCTCAGTTTGACGTGTGGATGGAAGAATGTCTGAATGTGATGTAGTGATGTAGGATGGGTTTTCCTCTACTTGTTCTGCCTCCCGTCTCCTACCCTCAAGCCACTCCTTCCTAACCACAGGATGGTGGTGTCGACATTTCTGAGAACCTGGGACTAAATTCAGAAAAGCCATCAATATGATTTTGATAAATCCCTCAGAAGGTTGTGCTGGTCAGGATGTTTTTGGATCAGAGTGTTAGGATGTGTGGTCCCGTTGTAAGCAATGCAGGCTTCTGCAGACTAGATCTCTGGTCTCGATGATTCAGATGCTTCATCCAGGGCCTGTGTCCACTGCTTTGTGTGGAGTCAGTTCTGGGTTAGGAACTGCAGCAGGAGAGACACGCAGAAGAGAGTAGGCGCAGACTGTCCTTGCTGTCTTGTGGCTCCCGTGCTTCCAAGCCGACACGTGGGGAGAAGCAGAAGGAGGGGCCCTCCCTGTCCACTCATCCTCGGCTTAGAGGCTGCATGGCTACGACTGAAGCTGCTCTTCTCAAGACCTGCTTCCCTTGCAGCGAGTCCTTGGGCCGCCCACAGGGCCGGATGAAAGGACCTGTATTAGCTTCCCTTTCACACCCTGACAGGTGCCATCACTCTTGTGGGTTTTAATTAAAGTGTTTAATTAAGCACAGTCCTAGCAGGAGAAAGTCAGCTCTCACCCTGGCCATGTCCCCAGGCTTGAGTGGGAGGAGGCAGAAGGCCTGGCGGGGGCCCAGGAGGGACCTTCAGTTTCCTGCAGACACAGAATGTGCAGTGATCAGGTGCAGAGGGATGGTTACTTTGCTCTTTCCTGGATCCTGGCCTCAGGTCTGCCTTGGAAGCACTGAACCGGGGCTTCAGTAAACCCTCGTCCCTGCTCTTACCCTCCTCTCCCAACCCTGTGGTGCCGTGTCCAGTCTTCCCCTGGTTCCTCAGACTCCCCACATCATCCCCACTCCCATCCACACTCAGTATTTTCCCCTACTCGCTGCCCAGCCCATGCTCTCCTAAAACTTGCCACCCTTCTCCTTTGTCCCTGGCCGCTGCCCAGGGGGAGGTCACTTCTCTGCTCTACCTGGTGGCAGTTCTTGGTCATGCCTGATCTCAGTGAATAACACATCTTCTGAAAGACAGCTTATTCTCCAGGATAAGGGAAGAGGATTTAACCTTAAGGGAAGATAGTTTTGACCAAAGACAGCCTTTGGGCACTCCTCAAAGCAGGCCAGCTTCCCTGGTGGCTCAGATGGTAGAATCTGCCTGCAGAGGGGACGACAGAGGATGAGATGGTTGGATGGCATCGACTCAGTGGACATGAGTTTGAACAAACTTTGGGAGGTAGTGAAGGACAGGGAAGCCTGGTGTGCTATAGTCCATGGGGTTGCAAACAGCTGGACATGGCTGAGCGACAGAACAACAGCAAAGCAGTCACATTGACTACTTTTACAATGTTGTGTCTTGTGTACAGTAGTCACTCAGTAAAAAGCTACTCAGACTCTCCATTCACCTTCCAGGCTACTTGGCCCCAAATTTGTTTACCTCCCTTCCTTTGCAAGATCAAAGCTGAAACAGTCATGAGGCACCAGCAGTGAACTCTGCTGGGAAATGTGTGTGAAGGGTGGATGGAGCTGTAACTGCTGTGTTCTCTCCTTGTCTTATAAGCTGGGCTGCTGGTAATGAGACAATTGCTATTTTTATTTTGTATGCTTACCTCTTTATTTGGCTTTGTTGGGTCTTGGATGCAGCTCTCAGGCTCAATTATCCTGATTCTTGTGGGAACCTAGTCCTTGACCTGGTCCCCTGCATTGGAAGGCAGATTCTCAACCACTGGACTGCCAGGGAAGCTCCAGCCATTTCTTATTTATAGGAAATAATTTTGAAATATAAAACCTGAAAAACAGTAGGGTCCCATGATGCAACGAACCAACATCTCAATGTTGAAGATAGAAGTAAGGTGTCACCAGGTAACTTGCTGAGCGCTGAACTGCAGGAGCCGCGTCTTCACATTCCTACCCTCTGGTCAGCAGCTAATAATGAGCAGTGGGGAGGAGAGTGAGCCTCAGGTCTGGGCGTCGATTCTTCTGATTCTTCTGGGCCAACCCTGGCGTCACAGCTGCCTGCCAAAGGGCCCTTCCAATTGTTCCTTTTTCCTAGGTCACTTTCCAGTAAGTGTTCCTGTCTCAGGGCTGGTGGTAGGGACCGTGTCTTGAATGATGGTGACATTCAAGGGGGCACGATGATGCATCGTGGTTTCCTTACAGCCTGCCCTTCCTTTTTCAGATGGCACCTGTCTTACAGTCACCTCCGATTAGCCCATCTGAATGTGCCATGCGTATCCTACAGGGGCCCGAGTGAGTCAGTGGTGAAAGGATAGACCTGGGGGACTGGTCACTAGGTAGCTGCTTGGGTGGAATCCCAGGTGAGTGGTGATATCCACTAAGAGGCAATGCAGGAGGTCACAGTAAAGTTGGAGGCCAGCCCTTTGTGGAAGCATAGACACGTCCGGGGATTGTTGAGCTGTGCCCTGGGCTCCAGGGGTGAAGCCCCAACCTTCCTCCTTGGAAAGCTGAGATGATAACACGTGTTCACCCTGTCTCTCAGGCTGGGTGTGAGAAGTGCATGAAATAACTTCTGAGTTGTTGAGAACACCATCAGGCTGCTCCTGAGACTAATGGGTGACAGGCCTGGGGTATAGGAGCAGTGTGAGACCAGGGTCAGGGGACTTCTCCCAGAAAGTGGGAGCCCAGCATTCTGGGCCTGCTGAGCTGATTCTGTCCTGACCATGACCTTCCTCTTTGTCCAGGACCTGTTGTCTGAGGGGCTGTGTCCTAGGACTGTGCTGGCATGACTGAGGATGCTTTCAGAGCAAGTCTCAGAGATTTTGTGTTTTTTCTCATCAAACTTCTTTTCAACAATTCCTTAAAAAAAAAAAAAAGGTCAGTGCTAAGGAGTGGGTATGACTCTTGCTCCAAAAGCTCAGATGTGAAGTAAGTATCACACATACTTTCCTGCTGGCTCAGTTGGTAAAGAATGCAGGAGACTGCCTGCCATGCAGGAGACCTGGGTTTGATCCCTGGGTCAGGAAGGTCCCCTGGAGAAGGGAATGGCTACCCACTCCAGTACTCTTGCCTGGGAAATCCCAAGGACTGAGGAGCCTGGTGGGCTATAGTCCATGGGGTCACAAAGAGTCAGACACAACTTAGTGACTAAACCACAACAAATGCTTTAAAAAATCAAATCACACTAACTCCAAGTTTGAGCCTGTGTCTCCCTGAGTTGATGGGAAATTCAGTCAAGGTCTTTCTCAACCCATCCTCCACTTTTCACCTCCAGTCCCCGGAGTCCCAGGCAGAATCACAGAGCCAGGGTTGTGTATGTTTCCAGCTGGTACCACTGAGACCCCCGTCACAGAATTCTCCATGGCCTTTGGAGTCCAGTGGTCCTGCTGCTTCCAGGCTGAGTTCTGGCAACTGAAATCTGTCTGGCCTCCCCCATGGCTGCTCTGATACCCACCGTGGTCCATGGGGCCCTGTCAGCAGCTCCTCCTGGACACGAGTCTGACTTCACGATGAATTCAGAGCCATCCATTCTCTTGTTAGCTGGGGCAGCTCTCATGCCCTCTGCTGCCCCTGTCCTCTCTTTTCCAAGGCAACTCCTCTCTCTCTTGCCTTGGCATCTCATGAGCCTAGGCCCCTAAAAAGGAAGGGCAAGCTTTTGTCTTGGATCATTGGGCTCAAGTCACCAACCTCCCCCTTAGTCAAGGACATGAAAGCTTGGTGTCCGTCCTGGAATACAGGTAAGGAAAAGTACAGGGAATCCCAACTAGTATTGCAGAATGGCTGTTTTCTGGGTGTTGCTTGTCTTACACCGAGGAAAATGAGAATGTAAGAGTGCTTAGGGAAAGAGTGAGAAGTACTGGGATGACTTCTGGGGACTGTGCCAGGTGGGTGCTGCTCAGGCTAGACCCTTGGGATGGGTAGTCCTGCAGTTTCTAGGAGTTAAATGCAACTCTCAAGTTACTTGTTTACAGGCCCGAGAGAGACCTTCCCTTGCAGGAGAAGGAGAATCTGAATGTACAACACATCTCCAAGTGAGGCTTTTTGTTTTAGGCATTTATTTAAAGTATGTTCCTTCCTTAAAGCCCACTTGGAGACTTGGTATGACTTGCTTTGTCTCCCAGCAACGTCAAAAGAATTGATAAGAGTGGCATTTTTTCCTTAACATGTGCTTTCGCTCAGGGGAAAAAAAAAAGGCAACCAAAACCCTGAAACTTCTAAAGCAGTTCCTGAAATAGACCCAGAGAGAAAGAGAAAGTAAAGCATACTCTGGAGCCCTCCTCGAGGGAACAATTATAACCTCGAGAAAAAGACGCAGGCCACACAGGGCCCTCCTGCCAGCCACAGACAGACGTCAGAGCACAAACCCTCTTGCCTGAAAAATATCCTTCCTAGGACCCTGTGGAGGGGATCCTAGACTCTTAGGAGAATTCTGGACACTTGGGAGGCCAAGCCTGGGTAGAACTCAGGTCCTGATGTGGCCGCATATCTGACAGCTCTGCAGGCTGTGTGCCGGGTGCCCGGGATGTAACTGGAAATACTCTGAGCTGTGGAGTTACTGGTGGCTCCTGCCTCACTCCCATCACTCTCCTGTGTTCCCACCACCCAGGCTGTTCCAGGCTCCGTGTCTGTCACTCTGCTTTGTCCTGTCTCCTCCTGCACCATCCAGGGAATCTTTCCTTGGCTGGTACCTGGGCTGTGTCTGCAGGTGGATGTCCGTCCTCCTCGTGTGTTCCTGTAGCACACAGGACATTTTCCCAGATGACATCAGATGGTACTGAGTTTTCTCTTTGTCTCTCCCACCCTGGACTGCAGGACCCACAAGGACAGACACTATTCTAGTTTTTCTGTCTGTGTCTTCACTGACTGGTGGTCACTCGGCTGTTTCTTGGCTAAGAAGTTAACTGCAGAAATGAGATTCCTTGTTCTGAACAGGCTGAGGAGACAGTCAGACCTATGGAGCCTTGGACGACTATCCAGGTCTCAGTCTTATCAGCTGCAAATTAGGGATGGTGGTATCTTTGTGATTGGCAGAGAAGCTGAAGGGCACAATACACATAAGGCACCCATGTCTGTCCCCGAATAGGAGCTCCACGTTGGTCGTGATTGTGATGCTTAGAGTTGATGTTACAGGAAATGTTGATGTTCAAACTCCAAGATTTAAAAATTTTACCTTACCCCGAAGATTTAAAAAATTCCTCCCTAATCATCACATTGGTTTCTCTCTTCAGTTATTTAAGCCTCCTGCTTGGCCACTAACCAGCACTGGGATGAGAGTTGGGGGCGACCCTCTGTGATGCAGGTTAGCATGCAAGTCTGGAATCACAGCGCCCAAAGCTGCGAGGAATTGTGTTTCTCTGTCTTGGTTTCCTCACCTGTGAAGAGGATGTCAGGATGTATTGATCTGTTCTTCTGGAAAGAGACCCTTGCTCTCACTGGTTGAGTAGGTGTGTGTGTGTGCAGGCGCACACACTTAATTGTGTCTGACTCTCTGCGACCCCATAGACCACTTGCTTTTTCGGCAACACAGAGTTGTCTTTAGGACTGCCTGTTTTTTGCTCAGGGATATGCAAATGGCTATCTCTCTCTGCCAGGCATTCTCGGGCCACACAGGGGTCCTGGTTGCCCAATCTGATCAGCACCGAGACAGCAAGAGAAGGTTGGACTGTGGTTGGCGGAGATGTTCCTGAGGCTGTTTAGCCCTGGGAGATGATTGTACTGAAGTTTGCAGTCTTCTGTTCTGGTTATTTCCTGGGGCAGCAGACTGCCGGGCACGCACAGGATGCAGTATCAGTGACAGTTGCAGAATGACATGGTTTATATGTGGGAAGGATCCGGTGTTTATCTCATCCAGGTTGCTGGCTGAGAGTGCATTCCCAGCGCCCTTAGGCCCCCGAGATCCTGATTCAGGAGGTCTCCGGAGAGTGTGAGTTCATAGATTTTAAAAAATGCCCCAGGTAATGCTGTTGGACAGTGTCTGATCTAGTCCTCTTTACCCATCTATGAAGAAAGCCTCCAATCTGGGAAACTGCCTTTCTCTAGGGAGCAGTTGTAAGCGAGAGCCAGAGGAGCTGCAAGCGGCATCACCTGGAGCATGCCTGGGCACAGATCTGTTCCCCTGTGTTAGAAAGCAGCCCATCTTTTTCAGTGGGGCATTCACTGCCTGCATTTTCTAGGGTGATGATGGCCAGTAGCTGTGGGCCCCGGGCCCTATCCCCTGTGCCCAGGATGGGACAGCTTCCTTCCACCAGCTCACCCTGTAGGTTGGGGGATGTCCCCACATACAGCTCTCTTTAGCACAAAACGTGCCTCTAATGGAATGTCACTTTTCAGGGCAGCAAATTCACCTGTAAGCTTAAAATCCTCACCTGATTGCCTTCTATCATGAAATACAACTGTATCTGAAGATTGATGACTCTGGCTAAGCCTCTAATCCTAATTCCTTGGATTAATATTGAGCAGTCACTCAAGCTCTGTCTTCTGATACTAATTCTAGATGCTGATTTTTTTGAGTGCTAATAGAAATGGTATTCAAAAAACCAACATCTAGAAATATAAATCGTATGTCCCAGAATTCTGTGGCTTATTCTCAATTTTAGAATCATCTTTCTAACTTGGTTTGTGTTTTCTTGAAGCAGTCAGGTGAATGGGTTGAATCTGAGACCTAAAGAGGAGGATAGATTGCTTAGCAGTCAGAAGATGGGCAAAGGTCAGCTGGACAAACCTCAGGTGGATTCCACACCAATTAGATATTGAGTGAAAAGTTCTGAGGAACTGTGGCTTCTCCAGGATGCTCCCCATTAGGTGATCACAGATGTATTTGTTTCTCCCATGAATTCTGCAAATCAGCCTCTATGCCACGCTGTAATCTTGGTGATGTTTTCAAGAAATCCCTCAAGTGCACGTTTCCCTTAAGACGCCACTCTTGCATCTATTCCAGTTGGACAACACTGTGCTGATTCCACAAAGATAGTGACAGTCTCCTGACCTCTAAATTCGCGATTAATTATTGCATCCAGCACCCAAATCACCCCCAGTGTCCACGGGCCTGACTTTATCTCTCAGCACACACAAGCCTGGCTTTTAATTAAAGGCCCTCTAAATTAAATGAAAACAAATTCAATTATTACATCTCATTGGCACAGCTCACAGCATATCCTGACAGCATTTATCTGGTGGACAACCCAGGGAGAGTTCAGCTCCTGCAACCTAAATTAATGTGCCCAGCAAATTATTTTTCTTATCTTTGCTTGAACAGGTTTTTTGCCACTGGGTCAGCCCTCACTGTGGTCTTCGCTGTCTCTGAACCAGCTGTGGTCTTGATACTGTTTTTCTTTCCTCAATCTTTTCTAATCTCTATCCAGTTCTTACATAGTCTTGTTGCAGGGAGAGAGAATGGGCTCATGTCCTGCTCCCCCTGAAGACAGAAGATAATTACCCTGCAGTCTCTGCAGGTTTGCAGGCAAAGCTCAGATACACAGTCCTTATATTTAGATCTCTATGGAGGGTACAGGGGATCATGTGAGTGTGGCTGGTGCCCCAGGCTGCCCAGAGTTTAGAGGCAATGAATTGTGATTGTTATGATCTGTCATATCAATTTTTGTTGTGTTTAGTCACAAGTTGTGTCCAACTCTTTGCAACCCCATGAACTGCAGCACACCAGGCCTCCCTGTTCTTCACTATCTCTTGGAGTTTGCTCAAACTCATGTCCATTGAGTTGGTGGTGCCATCCAACCATCTCATCCTCTGTTGCCCCCTTCTGCTCCTGCCCTCAGTCTTTCCCTGCATCAGGGTCTTTTCCAATGTGTAGGCTCTTCGCATCAAGTGGCCAAAGCTATTGGATTTTCAGCTTTAGCATCAGTCCTTCCAATGAATAGTCAGTGTTGATTTCCTTTAGGATTGACTGGTTTGATCTCCTTGCAGTCCAAGGGACTCTCAAAGAGTCTTCTCCAGCACCACATATCATTAGTCCTCTATAAATATATTGTTAAGCAGTCTGTAACGTGCCAGGCAGTGCAGACAGCACAAGGTCAGACACAGCCCCTGTCCAGTAGACCTGTTACATAAACAGGAAGGGACAACAGCAGTGACCTGAAGGGAGGAAGCCTGGTTTCTCCCAGTGATAGATGTCAGGTCTCTGCCTTGTGGGGTGCATGGTGTGGGTCGCACTTGGGCAAGGTTTTTTTGTCCAGTAGACCTGTTACATAAACAGGAAGGGACAACAGCAGTGACCTGAAGGGAGGAAGCCTGGTTTCTCCCAGTGATAGATGTCAGGTCTCTGCCTTGTGGGGTGCATGGTGTGGGTCGCACTTGGGCAAGGTTTTTATTTTTTTTAATGTGAAACTCTTTAGCTATTGGCTGAGCTTGGGGTTTGAGGGCTTCTGAGAAGGAGAGTGTTCGGTGCAAAGGGCAGAAAACTGGATCTTCTCAGAGACAGACATCACCTGGTCTAGGAAAAGCTCTGAAACTGGGGAGAATGTGGGTACCAAACAGTGCTGTAGCCCTGGCATCATCCTCACTCTGCTCTACAAGCACGAGGGCGGGGCTATGCAGAGCGGATGGAGATGAGGAGAGAGCCTGGACGCAGAGTTCTGGGGGTGGGTTGCTGCAAATCCCCAGAACTTGCAGCTCGAGGGTCTTTTTCCTCCTAACGACTGGATTTGTCTCATACTCCATGTGGCTGAGGCTCCAAATGCTGATGAAAGCTGAAAGAAAACATGGATATTGTAAAAAACTTCCAGTCCACTTACATCCTAGTCAGAAGGGAAAAGTGAAGCAGGAGAAAGAGCCAAGGGTGGACACTGCCTGGCTGGCCAGTGGTTGGTACTCCACAGACTTCCGATTCAGGGGCGTGGGTTTGATTCCTGGTCTGGGAACTAGGTCCAGCGTGCCACATGGTATGGCCAAAAAGTAAAATAAAATTAAATAAACATTTAAAAAAGAAGTGAGAGCGAGTACCATCATCCCCAGGCTGTGTCTGCAAACCATCCACTTGGCATCTCATGGGCCCCAAAGCACAGCCCACACTGAGGTCCCCAGCTGCACACCCATAGGCATCAACCATCTTTCTGAGGGTGTTGACAGCTGGGAGAGCATGGTCTTGGGGGACAACACAGGCTCTGTCATCTGTCATCTTGTTTTGCACCCCGGGTTGAGCAGGCAGCCCCAATAAGCACTTTTTCTGAGTGTCCTGTGTGCAGGAAGCCTTGTAAAAGCCTTTTAGGATGAATACAAGAGAAATGCAAGATCATCTAAGGTATTTGTAATCCAGTTAGGGGGGTGGAGAATACACATGTATAGAGACACTCTAAAATGTCCAGTTCAGCTTTCCCATGCTGATGTCCATAATTTTGCATATGTTTGCAATTCCTCTTAACACTTGGTATTGCTATTATTTGTTTATATCTTAATATTCCGCTCTGCTGCTGCTGCTGCTAAGTCGCTTCAGTCATGTCCGACTCTGTGCGACCCCATAGATGGCAGCCCACCAGGCTCCCCCGTCCCTGGGATTCTCCAGGCAAGAATATTGGAGTGGGTTGCCATTTCCTTCTCCAATGCATGAAAGTGAAAAGTGAAAGTGAAGTCGCTCAGTCGTGTCTGACTCCAGCAATCCCATGGACTGCACCAAGCTTTATCAGAACAGGGCCTGCATCTTTATTTATTTATTTATTATTTTAAATTTTGTATCCCCACCAAAATTAGTACTGCCTCTGACATTTAGTGGTATTTGTTTACCTTTGAACTGAATAAAGTAAAAACCTAATTCCAGTGCCCCAGCCAGAGCAGCATCGGCCTCCTGTGCTCTCCCGTCACACTTGGTTGAGGCTTCTCTCTGGTACCAAATCAGTCTCATCTCATCCACAGGGTGCCAGAGATGGGGCAGAGGAGTGGGTGGGTTTAAGAGGCTGAACTTCAAGACTAGGCTGAGTGCCCTTGACCAAGTCACTTTCCCTCTTATCTTCCTGCCTATGAAGGATGCAGGAGGACGGTCATACTTACTTTCAAGGATCCTAAAGAGGATGACAATAGTAACTCACGTGCTGGAGTGATGCTGGGAGGGAGGGTGTTACATAACCTTTGGCTTTCCTTCTTATGGCAGTCCTGAAGGGTACTTTTCATGGCTTGGACTGTGTCCTCTGACTTGAGTGCATGCGTCTTGACAGTGGCACGGTATGGGTGAGCGTGACTTTGTGTGGAAGTAGGGTCTTTGCAGAGTACTCAGGTTATGATGAGGCCATCCTGGGTGACAGTGGGCCCTATACAGTCACTGATATCCTTAGAAGAAGGGGGAAATTTAGGTGCAGAGACACACAGAGGGGGAAAATGTCCTGATGCAGATGGACACCAGGGAGAACCATGTATTGACAGAGGCTGAAGGGATGTGACTGTAAGCCAGAATGTGAGGGACTGCCCACCACCCTGAGCAGCTGGGAGAGTCAGTGCTTGCATGAGGAACCAGCCTTGCTAGCACCCGTGTTCAGAATTGAGCTTCCAGAACTGAGAGAGAGAAAATGCCTATTGTTGTCAGACACCCAGTTTGTGGTAATTTACAGGACGGCTGAGCTTTATCTTCTGTGTATTCATCCAACACAGCACCTAGTAGAATGCCTTGAAAGCAGAAGATTTTGGCCAATAAATATTTGTTGAAGTGGATGAAATCAGCCATGGGATATCATTAATGCGAGTCTAGAATTAGAGAGTAGTTTTCATGGGAAGTAGTGTTTACCAGCTCATTCTAAGTGTTGCCTATTTGCAATTAAATACCAGGTGCATATTTGTCCAATCCAGCCTGTTATTGGGGTGATCAAATTGCACATAAAATTACTTTTAAAAGCATAATAAAGGAAAGGAGGTTGCCATGAAAGGGTGATCTCCTCTGGGCACCTGTCCTTGATTCATTTCATCCAGTTCTGCCTCCTGCAGATTCTAGTTTCTTCCCATGACCCTGGGGAATCTTTTAATGAGAACTGATAGTTCCAAGTAGAGAAATTTGAAACAAACCAATCAAGGAATGTGTGTGCGTAGCATTATGTTGATCTTGAGTAGAATTTCACTCATGAACGTTTTTCAACATTGTTCATTGTTGAGTGCCTGGCCACGTGCTGGAGCAGAAGAGAGACAGGACAGGACAGGACACGGAAGAGAGAGACAGATAGAGGATGGCAACCGTGAATCGTTCTGGGCTCTTCATTCTGGACCGGACCGCATACTAAGTGCACCGTCTGGCTGGATGCTTCTAACAGCTCAGTTAGGCTGTCTACTTCAGAGATGGCAAGACTTGCCGAGTGAGATTCGATACCAGCCTGAGGTCACACAGTGAAGGTAGAGACCCGGCTCTGTGCCCCAGCATCTGACCCAAGAGGTCTCCAGTCTCCATGGAGAAGTCAGGCACCCCTTGTCCCCATGGATCCCGGGGTGTAGCCACATAGATAGTAAGCAAGCGAATTCCCATGGGAAAGGGCGTGAATGGGAACTCTTGGGGCGGAGACCCTAATTCACCATTTCCCCTGGGTGTGGTGGGGAGAGGCAAGCCATCATCTATGGCTGGTTGATTTTTAGAGACCTTACTCTACTTTGGCCGCAGGTGTGCAGGTTGAGGAAGGAGGGTTGTGGTTGGAGTTTCTGTAGACACCTGTGGGGCAGGAGCATGGGGCAGGGCTTCTCAGCAGGTTTCCATTTTCAGCCAAAGGCAGGGCAGGGGCTGGGCTGCTGGGTTGGCCTTCCCTGCTCCTCCTGGGGTTCTAGCTGGTTTCTCTCTGGGTCCTGCTGCCTGCCTTGTCAGACTAATACTGACATAACTGCAGGCAAGGCCTGTCCTTAGGGGTAAATGGGAGGATGTCTCTTGTTTTTGCGAGGAGATTGGGAGTCCAGGATGAGAGGTGGTGTGTGTCTATTGGAGAGCCTGACCATCCTCCCTACTGCCCCCCCCCCCCACCTTGCAGCCACTCACCCGCTCGCCTGCAGCTCTTAGGATGGCAAAGCCCTCGCTCGTGATGTTTCCAGGCTCTTTCTCCATCTCCATGGAGTCTGCACATCTGACCTGCTGTGGCCAGGTTGACTTACAGGCTTACCATCATACTGACTCAGACCAGACTTTGCGTGCTGCTGTACTGAGAGAGCTCTCTGCCAGGAGTGTCGTGTGCAGGTGCGGCAGGCTTCCCGGAGGAGGCTGCCTTTGAAAACCTCACTACACTCACCCCTTCTCACTTGAAAAGAGGGCTTGAAAGAGGACCCTTCTGAAAGAAAAGGGCCGTTTTAGTAGCTGGTTGGGTGTAAGGAGAGGGTGAGGGGGAGAGTCAGCCTGAGGGAACCATCCATCCTCTGGGCTGCTCTTTTGTCTTTGTTATGGGAGTTGGGGGTAATCTATTGATGTTTGGAGGGAACCCTCGAACCTCCGTCACATTAAGACCATGACCATCAAAACGTCACTTGCACAAAGAGGGTTATTGTTGTTTTCAGTAATATCGGCTTTTAAAAACAGAAGGCCCGGCATGGGACCCAGCTCTGCCACTTAGAGGCTCGGTGTCCAGAGGCCAAAATGCACACTCGCCCATGCTCCTTTTCCCTCCATTATAAAATGAGAATAGTAATACTAATAATAGTGTATTTCACAGGGTTTTTGGAAAAGTCAAATGAGATAATGTGTGTGAGAGTGTTTTGCAAATTGTAAAATATTGTACAAAGCTTGGTTATTTTTACCGAAAATACATATGGATTTTCTGCCCTTTTGAATTATTCATTTTCTGTCTCTTTCTAGTGGTCTGAACAATCGAGTGTTTGATTTTTATCTCACTTCCTTGGGACTCTGTGTCCATTCACATCAGTTATTTCATTTTATTCTCACACCATGTCTCTCTTGCCTACAAAATGCAGAGTGTGATTGAGTTGTCTCATGTTTAAAATAACCTGGGCTCTGACTTCTCCGCCCCTTGGTATTTATTTTCTAGTTAACTTTCTGATATAAACTTGGGGACACTTTTAGGGTGGATAGTTGGATTGTTGCTGATCAGAGTGCCTAGACTTATGGAATAAACTTTCCTCCAGATTCTGAGTATTTGTAAGTAGGGAAGCAGGTGGGGGGGCCAGACAGAAAAGCGCCATGATGTCCTACCTGGCCATACGTGATATGTCCTCTGAAATCAGTGCATTTTCAGGCCGACTGGCATCCTTGTTGGGCAGACTTGTCAGGAACTTGCTCCTTTTTGGAACCCAATCTGGGTTCTGGTGAGACCAAGCTTAGCCAGCAGTGCTGTGTCAGGGTCCAAGGCCGCCCCCCCTCAGGTCCCCTCCCTTGCATATATTGCTTCCTATTGCAATATTTCTGACCTACCTCAAAGGGCCAATTTAATTTTAATTATTTTTCTTATTGCGGTAAAATATCTGTAACATAAAATTGACCAGTTTAGCCATTTTAGTACATTTCAGTGGCATTCAGTATATTCTTATTATGCAGCCATCACCACCGGTCATCTGTAGAACTGTAAAGGGTTGTTTTCCGGGTAAAATAAAATCATTATTGTAAAGGTCTTTAGAGCACCACACCCCATAGAAATGCAAACAGGTGTTACCCCTCCTTTTGCCCAGTAGTTTAGCAAGAGGGACAAAGTGGGCTTCAAAATGTTGCTTAACTTATAATTGGATCAAAGAGGCTGCCGAGTTGTCTCCCAGCAGGGGCCAGATGGGTGGAGATGCCTCGTGGTTAGGGTCATGGGGACAGTTTACTGCCAAGGGAAAGCCGGGGCCACCTGGATACACAAGTCACGCCCAGCTTGGGCATTCTGTCCATTTGCATCCATTGCTTCCTCACTTGAGTCTAGACGAGATGTCATCATGTCCCCTGGTGGGTCAGGTAAGGGGCCCATGGTGCTCAGTGCGCAGGTTTAGAAATATTTACAAGGGGAGTCCTTATAAAGTGCAGAGTTTCTGTCTTCTCACAGATGATGGTGGCCTTCTAACTTCATCCAAACCACTTCTTTCATCCTAAATTCATAGGGAGGTTTTTCTAGCCTGCTACATGTAGTGTGGAGGAGACCTGTGCATTCATGAGTAGATAAATGCAGAAAAACATGAATTCATTCAACAATAAATATTCTCCCCTAATCTGGTTAACTTTAGGAAATTGCATTAAAGAGAAGACAAATCTAGAAATTACATGCTGCTTAAGGGGGTTGAGATACAGTGGCCTGATCTCTGTCTGTGGACGCTCTGCTGGGTTATTTTGGAAAGTGCTGTTTTGTGTGGAAATTGAATTTGTAGAGAACAGGGCTAATGGCCATTTGCATCCAGCTGCCGTGTCCTTCACTGGTGCACAGGAGGAGAGCGGAGGGGGTGCACATTTGTGGTGTTCACTGGACTCCCGTTGTCCTCAGGACTCAGCATACGATCGAGTTGATGCTGGTGGTATTGGTTTGCAGACACAATAGGAGGAGCTGGAGCTGGGGATTCTGAGGATGACAACTGGGGTCATCGAGCGTTTCTGGTATACCCCCCACTCTGCTAATCATGTCAACAGGCTTTTGCCATTTAAGTTTTGAGTTCATTGAAGTTCAAGAAGTTAAGGTCTTAAAACTGATACGGGGTAAAGGGGCCAAACCCAGGCCCATCTTACTCCTAAGACCCACTGCCCCCATGTGCCACCCATGGAGATGACATGTGAGGAATTTCATAAGTTTAAACAGCAGGGTAAGTGCTCATCCTTTTCTCCTTTATATTATAGTCCCTTTCCTAAGCCTCTACTAGGAGGAGAGATGAAAAAAGCAAATCTGAAATTATTTTAGATATCAAAAAAGAAGCAAAGAATGATGTACTAAATACCAAGATGCCCTGTTTAGGAGAGAATGCAAGCAGAGCCCTGTCCCCAGTGTGATCCTCACCAGGAACCTGGCCTTTCTTTGCTTAAGAAGGTTGCTCTTTGGCAGCAGGAAGTCCTTTGGCTTAAAGAAGTCTAGCAGCATGGACTTAAGCACTAGAGTCTTGGGAAGTTTCAGAACAGTGATTCCTGACTCACCTGGGGAAGAGGAGCTGACAGAAACTTAGGTTTGGTGAAGGTGGGGCCACAGGAGGGAGGCGAGAAGGAATTAGTTAGCGTTTGCATGTTTGCACGGGTGCATGCTGAATCACTTCAGTGGTGTCTGACACTTTGCCACCTTGTGGACTGTAGCTGACCAGGTTTCTCTGTCCATGGTTAGTGTTTGCATCTTGTGAAACTGAGAGCAGGTGGCAGGGACCTGGACTAAGAAATATTAGGCAAGGGTCTGAAGACAGGGTTATACCCTTGAGGGTGTCTGCAGGTACGTTTTAGGATGTGATGACACACAGGTTGTAGTTGTTTAAAGCTTAGTTTTGAACATGCATCTTTTCTGTTTGCATATCTTTAGATTATTCTATTTCAAAGATGTTTATAATCTTTTCCTTCGCCTTAGACAGAAAGAAGGAATGTGTGTCTTAAAGACCCACGTTAGTAAATAATTCTTATATTTCTTCCTGGAGAAACAGAGAAGCGTCTTATTAATTGGGCAACTAGTGAGTGAGTCCTCCCTATGGGCCAGGGCCAGGAAGACAGACACTCCCCTGCCCGTGAGGAGTGTGCAATCAGGCGAATGTTTGAGAGAGCATCCTTTAAGCCAGGCAGGAAACAGTTAATGTGGACAAGGCCTCTCCTTTCTTAAAGGGCCATTCTGAGCTGCCCAGAGCACCCACCGGGGACACTCCATCCAAGGTGAAGATCAGAGATGAAGCTGGGAGATGTTGGTCAGATAAATCCTGCTCGCCGGGAGGGAAGTTGGAGTTTGTGCTGACTGCTGTAGTTCTGTTAGGGGTCTTTGTTTCCAGGCTGGGACCCCCAGGTCTGAGGGCCAGGCTCCCCTTGTTTCCGTGGCAGGAGGTGCAGTCTCTCCACACAGAGGCATCTGCAGACACTTGCCCTTGAGAGCAAGGGGGCTAGTTAAAAGTGTAGGGTTGGCCTGAGTTCAAATCCATCATGACAACATTTCAGAAAACGTGCCATACTAGTGATGGGTAGATGGCATCGCCTTGCATAAAGAAATGCCTTCCCCACACCAGGAATCCATGTGATGTCCTCTGTCTTTATGTAGGATCAATACGGAATCTGGCAATTGAATGGTGTTTTTCCACCACTTACAAAACTGGAGTTGAAGGCATTTTTCCATGGTGTCATTCAATGTCTTTTTTGTAAATCCTGTAAATTGCAACTCCACACTATCTCTCACAGCAAACTTCTGCTTAAGACTGGTCCCATGGAAAATGCAGTCTTGACGGATGCATTTGTATGTTTCTGTTTTGAGAGAGCAACTGGCGTACACCAGTGTCCTTCCCATTCACTCTCAGGGGCCCCGACTCGGAGCTCAGTGTGTTACCAGGTGTTATCTGCTCTGTCCAGGTATCCGGGCACCTTTCTTCCATGACTTCTAGTTGACCTCTGCTTCGACTTCCCCTAAAAGACTTGCTTCCCCCTGGCTGGGCACTGGAAGCCCACTCAGTAGGTAAGGGGAACCCCTAATGGTGTTGCTGATGCTGAAGCTGAAACTCCAATCCTTTGGCCATCTGATGGGAAGAACTGACTCATTTGAAAAGACCCTGATGCTGGCAAAGATTGAAGGTGGGAGGAGAAGGGGACGGCAGAGGATGAGATGGTTGGATGGCATCACCAACAAAATGGACATGAGTCTGAGTAAACTCTGGGAGTTGGTGATGGACGGGGAAGCCTGGTGTGCTGCAGTCCACGGGGTGGCAAAGAGTCAAACATGCCTGAATGACTGAACTGAACTGAGCTCACAGTGTTGACAGTTTCTCTTTGTGTGTTGACCTGTCTATTTTTCTCTTCATCTCTCTATCTAGAGAGCAGTAAATAATCAAGTAAAATCGGTGTTTCTTGAGTGATTGGACAACAAGATGTTGCCTTTCTGGTTCTTGAGGATAAAGATTATAGTAAATGAAACATTTTTGAATCTTGAGGACTCCACATCTCTACACTAGATATTGATGGGGAGCTAGGAGGAGGGAAGAGATGAGGGCCTTACTTCTTGGAAGATCTGCATAACATTCACCACTGAGCTTAAAGCATTCATTATAGCCACTCTTCAGTGACCAAGAAAACCTCCAGAACCACCTCTTTAAACACATGGATGCAGGGTCCTACTATGTGCTCACCATTGAGGAGAGAGGACACATCGCAGCCAGTTCTTATCCTGTAGGTCTAGTCATCCAGACAGGTGATTAAGACAATCCTGTGTGTTTCTCTACTAGGCTGGAATGTACATCCCTCAGTAGAAGTAGAAACAGAGTCCAGTGGTGACCCAGAAGAGCAAGGCATCTTTTTTTTTTTTTGATGTTGGGAGATCAGGGAAGGCTTCATGGGGGAGGTGACAGATCAGATGCCTGCTAGGCAGGTGTCCAGCACACTCGGGGATGGAGGCAGGGCCATCTGTCTAGGCGTTGTCGGCAGGGAGCAAGTCAGAGCCGTGAAAGTTGGGGAGGACATCGCCGCGTCCTTGACAAGTGTGTACATGATGCTGTAATCAAAAGGCGGTGAGTGAGGGTTTAGGCAGAAGCAAAGTCACTAGGCTTGTGCTTCAGAAAAATTGAGCTGAGCCTCGGGGTAGAGAAGTGCCGGCTTCTGGGAACCCAGGTGAAATTTCATTCCAGTAACAGAGCACAGACCAGACTCTTCCTCAGGATTTGCACATGGGGAGGCGAAGAGGAAGACTGAAGAGGGCAGTTGGAGGAGAGATTGTCCACAGCTTACCTTGCTAGTGAAGATGCCTGGAGAGATGTGCCACCCATCATGAGCCCGGGCATGATGCCTTCAGGAGGGAGTGACCCGGCCAGGGCGGAAGTGGACAGAAGGAGCGTGGCAAGGGTGGGGGACAGCACACCTGCAGATGAGGGGCTGGCACGGGTTGTCACTAGGATAAAGCGTGGGGTATATGAGCTGAGCTGTGAGAGAGGAGGCAGGAGACAGGAAGAGGGGCCGGGGTGAAGTGGAAGGTGGAGGGGTTTCTCCTGGAGGTGGTACCAGCCCTTTGGGGCTCCTGAGCCCGATGTCTGGGGCGGGGGTGGTGAGCCTGACAGAGGTGTAACCACTGCATCTTCTGTGTTAACCTCAGGGACGGTCCTCCAGAGCTTGGGTAGCTCCTGGCATTAGCCAGGAAATGCACAGTCTGCAGAGGATGGAGGGGGTCCGTGATACGCTTTTTGTGACTCCCCCCAGGTGGTAGGGAAGGATTATTGGTGCAATGCAATCGAACAGCATTGCAGCAGCTTCGATCCGTCCACTTGTCTAGCCTCTGCAGGTGCCAGGCCACACCCTTGACCTCACTGCACTCTTACCTGAGGCAGAAGCTGTAGTGAACTTCCTTCTCTAAACAGCAAAAATGAGATGGAGTGGATATCTCATCTAGCTACCAGAGCAGCAGGTAGTAGCTAACCTTCTCTGGGTCGGGGCCCAAATCACAGCCGCTTCTCATCATCTGTGGTAGTCTGTCCTGTGAAGGCGTCTCAGCTCCTGAGTTAGTGGGTACCGTAGCGTTGCTCCTAAGGGAGGAAAGAAGTTGAGAGCCTCTCCGGTCACATCTCCATCAACTGATCAGTGCCTAACCTTGTTTTCCGTGCATTTCTGTATAAATACACATGGTTTAATCTGTATCATCCACTCATTAGTTTTGAGCTCACGGCCAACATCCCTGTAACTCATGTCCGAACAAAGCTCATCTAACACAAACACTTCCTCTGTAACACACATGTCCCTGTGTCCTGCCCTTAGGACACCAGGCAGCACTCAGCGTTGCTCTCGGGGGCATTTAAAACAGCAAAAGCACTAAGAAAAGCAAAAACTGCAAAATCCACAGCACCTAGTCAACCTCAGAGGGACACCGGTTCATGAGTCTGAGCTGGATTGAGAGAGCCAAGGGTGCCCTTGACCCCTGAGCCGGGGACACATGTGTCAGTGACTTGGCATTCGCTGCTCTGCCCGTGTTTGGGAAGGAATGTGAAGGCCCCACAAGCACTGAGGGTGGGGTCACAGTGAGTTTCTGTGGGTAGACGCACTCGTGAATGCAGACTCGGTGGGTGATGAGGATCGTGTGTATTCCAGGTAAAGGGCAGGTTTCTCACAGCTCATGCATTTCTTGAGAATCTGGGAATATATATCATTTGGACTGGTTTCTTTTCACCTTCAAACTCGGGGTCAACGTTTACTGCCTCCCCAGTTCAAAGAGCCGCCTCCTTGGAGGAAGCCGTAACATGAAGGCAGGTCGTCCTCAACAGGAGGGTCTGGCTGGGGCCCCAGGGCCTCCTGAGGCACCCCACGTGACTGGCACGGTGGTCCAGCAGGTGCTCCAGAGCTGGGGGCCCCGGCAGCCTCCAGCTTCCCTCCTGTGGATTCTGGGCCTTTTATACCTGTCCTGATCTCTGGGACTTGATAGTAGCCAGCGTTGGAACAATTACGCTCATGCTCAAACCTGTGCTTTTGTGGCTACTGCTGACTCCTGGTTTGTTGTCACAGAACACGGCAGGTTAAGTCCAAGTTCCGAGATTCCCAGAGACACAGGTTCCCTCCAGACTCCCGTCCTTAAGCCATCATGTGATCCTGTATAACTGCCTTGGTCTATCCCACTTTCCGTTTCTTTATCTGTCAAATGAGGGCAATAACTGTATCTACTTAGATTTTTTGTGAAGATTAAGTGCACTCACTCATGTAAAGTACTTAGCATGGTGTCTGCAGTATGATAAATACTCTGTAAGCATTAGCTTTTAGAATTTTATATGTAATTTAAAATATTAGCCTCTCCTTTATTTCTTTATACCATCTCAGGAGGAAGGACGGTCTTTGGAGTGAAGATAACTTCATTTCTACTCCCTTCTCCTTTCTCTGTCTGAACAGCTTTGGGAAATTACTGACTCTTTGAATCTTAGCTTCATAATTTGTTAAAGAGGGAAAAAAGTCTATGTCTCAGAATTAAAAAAATATATATAAATGACTTATACTAGATGCTACACTAGGTATACCCCATGGCAACTTGCTATATCTACACCTTATGAAATGACCACACAATTAAGTCTGAAGTGAACTGAAGTGAAGTTGTTCAATTGTCCCTGACTCTTTGTGACCCCATGGACAGTAGCCTGCACCAAGCTCCTCCATCCATGGGATTTTCTAGGCAAGAGTACTGGAGTGGGTTGCCATTTCCTTCTCCAGAGAATCTTCCTGACTCAGGGATTAAACCTAAGTCTCCTGCATTGTAGACAGACGCTTTACCATCTGAGCCACCAAGGAAGTCCATGATAAGTCTAGTGACCATGTATCACCTTACAAAGGTGGTGACTATATTCCCCAGGCTGTGAATTATATCCCTGTAACATAATCCTTTCCTAACTGGGAGTCTACGTCTCTTAATACCCTTCAACTATTTCACTCACTGCCCATCACCATCCTTCCCTCTGGCATCATCCACCTGTTCTCTGTGTCTAGGAGTCTATCTCAGTCTCAGGTTATTTTGCATGTTAAATAACGTAACACATTAAGGAGAACTTTAGCTCTGGGTCTGACCCATTGTGAGCCTTCCTTGATCCTTGCTGTTAATTGTATTTGTGATTATTAATAGCAACGTGGTGACTGTGTTTCTGAGAGTACTTTGAAAATCATTCTGTAGATTTGAGACTTACCTCTTTAGCTTTGTTAGTGCACTTTCTTCCAACCAAGTGCGTCACCGGAGCACATCTGTTGTTTGACTGAGTCTTGCTGTGTGGTTCTGCAGAGGCTCTGGGTGGGTGAGGGCTGAGGGCTCAACAGGAAGAGGATGCATGGAGCTGGAGCAGGGTCATGGTGAGAGACAGGAGGGGGGCTGCTGGGAAGAGGTGCTTTGCTCCTTAAACATCCAGGTCCCTTGTGTCTGGGCTCATGCACATCAGATGTCTCTCACCGGGTAGTGAGGTGCTCAGAGCTGCTGGGTGACCAGCCACAGTGACGGGAGTCCCTAGAGGCACTGGGTCTCCCATAGACTTGGAGAGTCAGTGGGTCTCTTGGCAGCCAGGCCGGTGTCTCCATGAGTGTCTCCTGCAGCCATGTGAATCCACCAGGCCGCCTCGTCCACCCCTGCTTGGCAGAATGGCCTTGAGTCTTTGCGTCAAACCGTCTACTGTAGAGTGGTTGAGGTTCATCCCGCAGCTGACCTTCTTCCACCCCCGCCTTCCTCTCTAGACTTCTCCTTCTCTGGGCCCTACAGGGGGGCAAACCCTACTTTGCTACATCTCCATGCGGGAGAGGTTGGCTGGCCCTGCTAAGTGTGATTGGAGCCGTTTGTTTTTAAGCTGCACATAAGCATTGGGTGAGATTTATCACACTCTCCTTCTTGCAGAATCGACCCACTGGGAGCCATTAAAGTTTTATTGCTCTCTGCAGTTGCCTGGCCAGCGAGGAACTGAGGGGGCTGCGGCTGGAAAAGCTTTTTCCTTCTCTTGACTTGCCCTGGGGAACATTGGAGGAGGGAAGAAAAGGGACACTTCTTTTGTTTGGAACCCTTATTTTGGTCCTAGTTCTTTTCCAAACTGCTTTGGGCTTTCAGGAAGACTCCCCATATAATTTGCTCTGGGTGCGAAACCTCCCCTTCAATCAAGACCTGCCCAAGGTTCCAACTCTTGCAGGAAGTCTTGTGTTGACCCAGTGAAGGCCACCCGTGTTCCTGACACTCCCCTCCCCTCTCTCCTGGCTGGACCTGGGCCCTTTTCTGCTGCAGTTGACCTGATCCCAGAGTCTGAGGCCTATTTCTCCACTGTTTTGCGGTAGTTCCTCCTGCTGTCAGTCATGAGTCTTAGAGCTGTAGACTCCAAGTCTGGAAGAAGTATTAGAAACTCTCCAGTTCAGCAGTTGGACATGAATGAAGCGACTTAGCAGCAGCAGCAGTTCAGCCTGAGAGGTGCCTTGAGTCACTTGGGTTCATGTGGAGACTGGGGTCTTCTTTCACCTGTACTCAAGAGCAAATTGACGAGGTATCTTCTTATGCCCATTTTAAAAAGTAAAAGTATTCCTACGATGAGTTCAGCCATCCCCTACTCTCTCAGCGGGCATTTGCATGAAGTGTGTGGACATGGTTTGGTTTCCACAGGAGGGAGGTGTGCCTGCTCACTGTTTATCAGTCACAAATGTCGCCTATTGACCTCATGCCAGGCACCCTGGAAGGTCCTGAACAATAGACACTCAGACCCTGTGTCCAGGATGTCTTATATACAGTCCCTTGGACAGCAGCTGGAATGAGAGGATGACCTGGTTCTCGTGATCAGTTAGCAAAATCGATCTTCAGGGTAGTAAGTCACAACATGTAAGGATGATAACAGTGGCCATTTTTGGGCATCTCTTTTATTCTGGTGGCTCAGACAGTTAAGCATCTGCCTATAATGCGGAAACCCGGGTTTGATTCCTGGGTCAGGAGAATCCCCTGGAGAAGAAAATGGCAATCCACTCCAGTACTCTTGCCTGGAAAATCCCATGGACAGAGGAGCTTGGCAGGCTACAGTCCATGGGGTCGCAAAGAGTTGAACATGATTGAGCAACTTCAACTTTTTATTCTAGTACTGGGTTAAATACATGAATCATTCATTTTGATTCTGGTAAAAAGCCTCCCATGAAAGATGGGTTTCACCTGTGTGCTATCTATGAGGATACTAGCTCTAAAAGAGGGTTCGTTGACAGGCCCAAGGTGGCCCCGCCAGCGGGTGGTGGAGCAGGGCCTGGCAGCTGGACGGGGGCCCCACCCCACCCCTGCATCCTGCCTCTCTTCTCAGTGCACACCACTGGCTCCAGGAAGAGTTCCTCATTGCAGTGATGTCAAGCTGCTTCCTTCTTTCTTGTGTATCTGCATGTTAAGAGTGTTTGAGATGGTTTTGCCTTCGGGGTAGAAATTTTGACCTGAGTGCCTTGTTCAAGGTCACCCTCTAAGAGGCCTGCTCGGCCATCTGTGTTACCATAATGCTCACTGAAGCAAGGACCCTCCGTGTTTACTGGGAGTTGTCAGCCATGTGGCAGAATGGCTGGGAGCCACACAGTGGGGTCGGAGCTCAGGGTTCTGGTCTTGCCCCACCACTTGTTCTGTGCTAAGTGATCTTCCCCTCTGTGGGCCTCAGCTCCCTCACCTGTGCCATGGGAGTGAACAAACCCTGTTGCGCATGCTTTCCATGAGACTGAGTGCCAGCCAGTACATTTAAAACACTTGTGATGATGTCTGGCACATAATAAAGTCTCAAGCACTTTTAATTTTTAATATTTTTCAAGTGTTAAAGTCACTCATACTTATTGTCACATTTAGCCTCCTAATCAAGGGTAAAAGCTATCATTATACAATCACTTAACTAAGGATGTATTCCTGACAGCAAGAAAGACACGTGGCAGGTACCGGAATTTAGTGGAATGAACTCAAGGTGGAGCAGAGGATTCAGGTTCCTCGAAATGCATCTCTATAGAAGTAACCTGTCTTGTCATTGCTACAGATGTCAGGGGATCAGCAGTCCTGGCTAAGCAGCTCTTCTGATTTTGGAAGTAAATTGAAGCATAGACTTTGGTTGTGTTAGTGAGATACTCTGCTTTGTCACATAAGCATCCCCAGAGTTGATGGGACTCAAGTTCACCATCTGGAACTCCTGAGGGTCCAGATCCCTGGGTACCCGTCCCCTCCCCCATCACTCTCCCTATGGGCCAAGGGCTAGTGAGACTACACACTCTCCTAATAGTTTCCAGACTTTGGCACTTCCCAGGTTTGCTGATGAGGGTTAAACTGGCAATATGAAACAAATAGAGGGATTTCCCAATAGGCAGTTGTTACACCCAGTGTGCCTCTTGTGTGCAGAGAAAACCCATCTCACTTTAGTCATTGTTACAACACATGGTCTTAGTTATAAATGTAATTCTTGTAGTTATAATTTACAGGGCATTTGCTGTGTACCAGTCATCATCCAAGACATGCAGATCAGGGAGTTTCCCTTATGAGGCAAGTATGACTGTGGCAGAGTTTCCTTACAACACAGAGCTGGGACCATGGACAGCGGCGCAGGTCCTGTGTGCCAGTTGCTCATTCCTTTCCCCAGCCTCCTACACCTGCTCTGACCACAACCCCTGTGCTCTTCTCAGACACACAGAGCTGTTCCTGCCTCAGGAGCTCTGCCCTCAGAGTCCCTCTTCCTGGAAGGGTTCTTGCTGCCCATCAGATGTCTTCCTTCCTTTTGAGAGCTGGGTCCTAAGGGAGGTTTGCCCCAGCCATACTCTGTGAATTAACCCCTTTCTTTTGTTCATGGCACTTTCCCTCCACATCACATCGTGTTGTTTGTCTCATAGTCTAACTTCTTTGTAGGACTACAAGCCCATGCTGACAGGGACTTTTATGTGTCTTGTTCACCTTGTGTTTCTCTCTAGGGAAATGACTGGAATACAGGAAGCACTGAATAAGTATTTACTGAATAAACAGAAACCCTGAATGAAGGAATTAATAAACTAAGCAGATGGCTTAGAGGGCTAGATTAACTTCCCAAGTTCACACATCCGGTGCATTTGTTGGGTGAATTCTCCTGGGAGAAGTGGGGTGATGCACCAAGGGGCTGTCTTGTCTGATCCTCTTGTTGGAGAGGTGGGGACAGGAGCCCCGGGATGTGAGACTGCATTTTCAGGTCTCCTTGTGAAGGGACCAGATGCTGATCACAGAAATCAAGCTGGAGCTGTTCCCAGGGCTGGGCTGGTTCTGATCATGGCTGAGCAGAGAGTAATGGGGTGGGTCAGGAGTCCCTAGCCATGTGCTGGATGAGCGTCTGATAGAGCACAGAGCGCAGGCTGAGGCCTGAATGTCTGATCCAAGGGGAAACCACCTCCCTGCCAACCTGGGAAAAGTCCTTCATCTTCCTGAATCTCAGCTTCTCAGCTAAGATGTGGTGGGCAGGCAGGACCATCTGTGGTCTCTAAAACTCTCATCAGCTCCAAGGGACCCTCTGGTGTCCAGCTGCTTCTGTCCTTGTTCTTGTCCTTTTTCTAGCAGCTGATGCTGCTGGTCTGTGCTGGCCCCACGTGGGGTGGATCCCGTCATTCTGTGAAGGGCCTCAGCCATGGGGGACAGTTCAGTGCCTGTCCACCAGACACTGTTTCAATCTGATTTCTTGAGCTCCTTCCTTGGCTCAGTTAATTAAAGTAGCACATCTCAGAGGGAAAATAGAGCTGGGGGATGGGAAGCAATGTTTTTATCCTGCTACTTATCGAGAAATTGTCATTGTGGGAAACACCCAACAAAGTCTAGAGAGACCCCTATTTGTTTTGAAAGCCTGGAGACCCACCAGGGTGAGGGAGAGGGGAGGGGGCCGTTTTGAGAGAGAAAGAGAAGAAGCACTTCCTCAGAGCTGGGAGCTGGCCGGTATGTCTTCTAATTTAATTACTTATCTTTCTCTCAAATTGTTTATGGTACGCTAGGCTATTAAATGCACCATAAGCAAGCGGCTGTTGAAAGAGGAAGTGGATTTATTTGTTTTAGTTACCACTCCAACAAAAGTCTATTTCTTCCACTAATTAAGATTCCATTCGCTAATTTAAATGTTATGCTAATTAAAGTATAATTTCGAAAATGTAAAAAGTGGATAGAAAAAAAGGAAGAAAAAAACGGGTTGGCCTTTAGGAATTGCGTGAAATTTATTGCGTTGTAACAACGGTAAGCTGGGTAATTATTTCATTTGCTGGGCATGCTGTGTTCACGCTGCTCCTTATTCATACCCATCTTCACACTTCAGCTCGTTAACACACACCTCCCCTCTCCCCCTAATGGGGCTTTTCTTGTGATGGTTTAAGATGAGTTGTGAGTTAGGTCCTTGAAGCAACGTGTAGAATTTCTTCAGCTGGGCCACACAGAGTGTTGCAAGCTGCTGCGTGATTTGATGCTTAGAGAGAAAAAGAAAACATCTGGACTTCTGCTTCGTAACCAATTTCTGGAGCCAAGCGGCTGCTGCTCCAGCCTTTTCTCCATCGTTTAGAAGCCTGGGCGTTGCACAGAAGACAGAGATGAGGATATTTCACAGGAAGGAGGATGACTTTTTGTGGCCAAATCTGTGCCTGAGGCTTTGGTCTGAGCTTGAGGGTGGGGTTCTGGTGGCCTCTGTGCATGCCCATGACGTGGGCTGAGCCAGTCACCTTCCCGATCTCAGCCTCCTCATTGGTCGAGTGGAGTGTGCTGGGGAGATGGACAGCACTCCAGCTGATGCAAGTTCCCAGCCTGTGGTTGGCACATAGCAGGTGGCCCCTTTCTGCCCACTTCCTAATTCTGAGGCTGCAGCCCAAACTGGGAAATTGGGCTGGAGTTTCCTTCACAGTTGGAATTGGGCTTCTGGGTGATCAAGGGAGAGGAGATTGAGTCTGCCCCTTGTTGAAGAAAACCACAGTTAGCTGAACATGCTAACGAGGCACCCCTGAGCTTATAGCAGCACAACAAACACTTATGATCTCATTGGTTTTGTGGGGCAGGGATCTGAGGGGCTTCTCTGGGCGTTTCTGGCTCAGAGGCCCTTGCGGGACCTGCCCATTAAGACGCTAGCCATCACAGGCCTGAACCCAGCCACACTCGCTCCCCGGCTGCTGGCTGGAAGCCTGGCTCCTCCTCCTGGGGCCTCGGCAAGGCGCTGGCTCCCTGAGCAGGCGGCCCAGAGCGAGAGGGGCCAGCGCAGTGCCTCTTGCCCAGGTCTCCGCTCCACACCCTCACACCCTGTCTCCCCCTCGCACCGAGTCCTGAGTCCTCCCACAGCATAGGAGGGGGTGACGCAGGAGGGAGCCCCAGAAGGCAGACTATAGGAGCTTCACAGAGGCTGCCTGCTTCTCAGTCCACATCCCCATCTGACAGCACTTGGCTCTGTCTTGTGCCCCGCTTCCCTCCATCAAAACCTGGGTCTTCAGACCCTTCGGTGGCCGAGTTTCGTTCAGGCCTCGACGTGCTATCCTGCTGGGGCAGCTGGGACATGCTCCTCCAGGACAGAGGGGTGTGGGAGAGAGAGGGCCAGTGTGGGTGGAGGAAGCATTATCTCCTGAAGACCTGTCTGCTCCAGGCTGGGTCTCTGATGATGTTGTAGCTATGGGCCGTCCTGGAGCTGCGCAGGCACAGAGGGCTTCCTTGGGGATAAACTTCCAGAACTGATACGGATAGGAAGGGAGGTGAATGACAGCGAATGCATTCGCATCCCCATTGGATCCTCAGTGCCGAGAAGCAGAAGGAAGCAGCTCTGCAGAGGGAATCACCCCTCAGTTCTTGTCTGGCTGGGCTGGGGGACGATGCTTTCTTTTGTTGCCATCTGGTCGAGTGGAGTGTGCTGGGGAGATGGACAGCACTCCAGCTGATGCAAGTTCCCAGCCTGTGGTTGGCACATAGCAGGTGGCCCCTTTCTGCCCACTTCCTAATTCTGAGGCTGCAGCCCAAACTGGGAAATTGGGCTGGAGTTTCCTTCACAGTTGGAATCTGGGCTTCTGGGTGATCAAGGGAGAGGAGATTGAGTCTGCCCCTTGTTGAAGAAAACCACAGTTAGCTGAACATGCTAACGAGGCACCCCTGAGCTTATAGCAGCACAACAAACACTTATGATCTCATTGGTTTTGTGGGGCAGGGATCTGAGGGGCTTCTCTGGGCGTTTCTGGCTCAGAGGCCCTTGCGGGACCTGCCCATTAAGACGCTAGCCATCACAGGCCTGAACCCAGCCACACTCGCTCCCCGGCTGCTGGCTGGAAGCCTGGCTCCTCCTCCTGGGGCCTCGGCAAGGCGCTGGCTCCCTGAGCAGGCGGCTCAGAGCGAGAGGGGCCAGCGCAGTGCCTCTTGCCCAGGTCTCCGCTCCACACCCTCACACCCTGTCTCCCCCTCGCACCGAGTCCTGAGTCCTCCCACAGCATAGGAGGGGGTGATGCAGGAGGGAGCCCCAGAAGGCAGACTATAGGAGCTTCACAGAGGCTGCCTGCTTCTCAGTCCACATCCCCATCTGACAGCACTTGGCTCTGTCTTGTGCCCCGCTTCCCTCCATCAAAACCTGGGTCTTCAGACCCTTCGGTGGCCGAGTTTCGTTCAGGCCTCGACGTGCTATCCTGCTGGGGCAGCTGGGACATGCTCCTCCAGGACAGAGGGGTGTGGGAGAGAGAGGGCCAGTGTGGGTGGAGGAAGCATTATCTCCTGAAGACCTGTCTGCTCCAGGCTGGGTCTCTGATGATGTTGTAGCTATGGGCCGTCCTGGAGCTGCGCAGGCACAGAGGGCTTCCTTGGGGATAAACTTCCAGAACTGATACGGATAGGAAGGGAGGTGAATGACAGCGAATGCATTCGCATCCCCATTGGATCCTCAGTGCCGAGAAGCAGAAGGAAGCAGCTCTGCAGAGGGAATCACCCCTCAGTTCTTGTCTGGCTGGGCTGGGGGACGATGCTTTCTTTTGTTGCCATCTTTCTTGCCAACTGTTGAGAGAGATGTTAACACTGTAAACCCAAGGCCGAAGTCTCAGGTCAGCAGAGGAATGGGGACCAAGAGGAAGGAGTCGTTGCTCAGGAAGTGGAGGGCTAGAAGGCAGGGCTTGCGGGGAGGTCAAGGTGAGTTCTTACCTTCTTCAGCAGAAGGGCCTTTGGCAGTTGTGTTAATCTCTGGGGCCAGGAGAAAAATTCCATCCAAAGCCTCACCAGAAATTGGATGTTTTTTGTGTGAATTCAGTGCCAAGGCTGGGGCAGAGGGGTACTTACACTGGCTGCCCACAGCCCGCCTGTGTCCCCTCCACTCTCGGGTGCAGACCTCACGTGCCCAGGTTCCTGAGTGGTGCAGACATTGGCTTTCTGTCCTCTGTGCTCTGAGATGTCTGGGCACAGTGAAGTCTTCAGTGACAAACGGATCCTGTGAGCTTTCAAGGCTCAGTGATGAATAAGTGATTCTGACCCTTTTCAGGTTTACAGATTGTCCTCTAAGAACCCCAGTCACTGTAATTGTTTGATACTGGATCCCAAAGAAATGCCCCCAAAAACACCCCTAAAGAAGGGCTTGCTGACCAAGGTGTTCTTGGCCAGGAGCTGGTGGTAAATTCCGTGAGCAAACGTGTACTGCACATCGGCTGAGCTGGGTTATTCTGCAGACAGTAGTGGTAACAACCCAAGATCTGATCCCTACCCTCCATCGGAACACCCTGGGTAGGGGGCATCTCTGCTGGGAGAGCAGCCGGTTATAGGTGTCACCTGCAGCATCACCAGCCCTGGAGAGTCAGGGATGCTGTGGAGGTGGGATTCATGGTTTAGCAGGTGAGTCATGCCAGGGAGGCCGGCAGTTGTGGAGGTGGTAGGTAGAGTGATGACGTCTTTGATGAGCTCTTGCCCAGGTGTGGATGGGGCGTGTCCAGAGTCTGAACTGGGATGACAGGTGGCAGGGGAGGGAATGGAGAGGTGTGATTCATGGAACAGCACAGAGAAGAGGGTGTGGCAGAGGGGCAGAGGGAGGGAGCTCAGGGCTAGCACTTGGGTGACTGGATGCTGGTGTTATTAACTCAGGTGGGGAAGCGGGAAAGACCGGAAGATGCAGAGAAGACATTTATAGCTTGCCTTCTGGTTGAGTTGCACTCGTGTCTCCAAAATATCTGTGGTGTTGGTCTGTGACCTGGGTTCCCTGCTCCAAATTCAAGGTCAGCTGAGCAGCTGAGGGTCAGATCAACTACCCAGACTCGGGACTCCCCAGGAGGTTTTAAAAACTCCTTTCATACACAATGAAGTAAATGTGAGACGAGGCCCTCCTGTTCCCTCAAGGGTCCCTCCTGTGTCAGGCTGGGCGGAAGGGGACAGGACATTGATCTGGATTAAGACAGATGGGAGGTGAAGCCCCGGCTGAATCAATGCTCCCTTAAAGACTGCAGCAAACAGGATTACAGGTTGAAAGACACTTACTGAGGAGTGACTCTGAGTGTCTGTTTTGTTAGTCAGCCTGGGTGCTGGGCTGATAGAAACGCCCAGCCTAGGTGCTGCCACAAGCAATGAATCAGCACTTTCTTCCTTGGCTGGCTGCCTGGCAGTGATGTGGGGGTACCCAGCCCCATTTAGAGGTTGGGAGGAGAGCCTTGTCTCCAGTCCATCAGGGTGGGTGAGGGGTGTGGGGAGGCCATTGCGGGGACCTTGAGTCACTTACATGTGAGATCACAGACTCACTGCAGGGAGACTGCCCCCAGACGTGCTCAGGATTCGGAGGCTCCCTGCTCCTCCTGCCAAAATCATTTGTTCAAACTTTCGCCTGACTGATGCAGAGGCGATTAGAGGCTGCAGCCACACAGCTGGCCATTAATTGGCAGCCAGTGCTTGATTAACGAGCATCCTGCGAATGTGGGTTGGGGGCTTCTCTGTGTGAAGGGCCAGAACAGTGAGCCCAGTTAGAAGCAACTGCCCCACCTCCCTCTCTCCAAGAGTTGTGTGGCTGCTGGAGGCACCTGTGGAAAGGCATCCTGTGGGGTGGTGCGTCTCAGCCTGGCTCCTTTCCTCTGCAAGGACCGCGCCTCCTGAAAGGGCGGTGGCCACTCTGGAGAGGGGCTCCGGGCCACTTGGAAGTGTGATGAGACTCAAGACCAGCATGTCCACGTAAAGCCGTGTGTCCCAACACTGACAGGAGTTTGGACACACAAAGCTGGCGTCAGCTGCTGCTCATTCAGTTCAGCAGATGGAATACTGTGCCTTCTGCCCCGGCTGGCACAGATGTCCTGTGGTCTTCCCCTTAAATTCAGAAATTCCCCGCAGTTCTTGCTTCTTCCCCTTCTCCTCCTCCTCCGTGCCATCTCGAGGTGGCGGGGGACTGGGGAGGTGTCCCTCTGCACAGTGTCCATCACCAGCGTTGCCTCCCCCTGGTGTGCATGTCCCCGTGTCCTGGTCTCCTGAGATCCCACCTCCGGCGGGACCTGCCCCCAGCACCTCCTGTGGATTTTGGAGTGTCCCTCTTTTGCTGTGTGCCGAGAGGCATTCCTCCCTGCTTTGTGTAGGTTATGGCGCAGGCTCACCTGCTGGCCTGTGTGGAGACACAGGCTTGGGTTCCAGTTTGCCCCTAGCTCCCCCTCCCCACCCTCACCACTCCTCTCTGGTGTTTCTCTCATCTCTGCCGCTCCCACCCTCCCCTCCAGGCTGTAGCACCTTATTCCAGCCCTGCCTTCTTTCGGATGAGCCTCCCCCACCTACTCCAGATCGCTCTCTGCTCTGAGCTTCCAGCATCACCCACGACTCCCCAGTGGGGCTTGCTGGTATTTCACCCATGTCCCTCCCCGCCCTGGGCTGAGGGGTCACTGCAGCGCTCCTCCACGTCCTGATCATGCTGCTGTTCTGTGAGTCTGCAAGCCTCAGATGTCCAGACTCAGCCCTGGCCTAGAAACTCTTTTCAGGACTGACTCACCTGAAGATGTAGGTAAAGACAGAGAAAGTAAGCGTGTGAGGTCAGGAAGGACAGGAAGCTGCAGGGAGATAGACTGTGTCAGGTGACAAAACCAGAGCAAAAACGGAGTGCTTCAATATTGAATTTAATATGGATGCATATCAAGTTGGGCCTTTCCCAGGGTGTGGCTTAGCAGTAAAAAATCTGCTTGCAATGCTGGAGATGCTGGTTTGGTCCATAGGGTCAGGAAGATCCCCTGGAGGAGGGCGCGGCAAGCCACTCTAGTATTCTTGCCTGGAGAATCTCATGGACAAAGGAGCCTGGTGGGCTACAGTACATGGGGTTGCAGAGAGTCAGACATCATGAAGTGACTAAGCACACATCAAGTTACATTTGAGGTTTAAGCAAATAATATATGAAAAGCTACTGAGCACTGAAACACATAGAATACCATGTATAAAACTGATAGCTGGTGTGAAGTTGCTATGTAACACCGCTCTGTGCTCTGTGACAGCCTCGAGGGATAGAATGGGGTGAAGAGTGGTAGGGAGGTTCAAGAGGGAGGGGATATAGCTGATTCTTATTGTTGTGTGGCGGAAACCAACAGAACATTGTAAAGCAGTTAGCCTTCAACTTAAAAAAAAAACTCCTCAATAGGAAAGGTATGGTTTAGCTAAAGTATCAACTAAAAAATTCTACCTATAGTACCTTAAAATGACACAGAATATAGTTATCAAGAAAGAAAACAGTCTCAGGCAATAGTAAAATAATCTTCCAGAAGTCTTCATTTTTTTTTTTGATTTTAAACATCTTACAACTGGAATATATTTCATGAGGAAATTAGAGGGCATATTGGACAAATATTAATTAGGAAAAGTTTAAAAACCCACCATATATTGATATGTGATTTATTGAAGGAGTTATTTGCCTCAATATCATTTCCAAAAATTGTGTAAATGACCTTTCAAACCTCACACTGAGGCCCTTTGACGTTTTCTTTATGTTTTTGGATTTAACAGAAGTGTCACCCCTTTAAATCCTCCCCAGTGCACATCGTGTGAATTTATTGTATCCTCTTTGATTATCCCATTGAACATCAGCTGATATTCTACTTATATTCTGGCCAGTGATTTGGATTTTTGTCTTCCACCATCAGATTTTAAGTAAAATCAGGGCACAGACTTTTTGTAAATTAACACAGAATCAGTGAATGTTGAACAAACTCAGATACAGGGACAAAATTGTCCTTTAAACTAGTATCACTCAAACTGTGAGCTGTATCCTAACATGTTTGAAGGTTCTCAGAGAGCAAGGTTTCCGAACTGTTAATACATATTCCAGGAAGAGTTCTATGGCTAATTAAGTTGGGGAGATTTGGGGTTAAATAACACTGGAGCTGGTTTCTTTACTGTAGGACATTTCTGAGCCTTTAATATATTAATGTACCCTGTGAATCACCAGAAGTCAGCTATAATGTGCAGGATCTACCAAAATCATCTGCTACAGAACGCAGCTTTTATGCATTACTGTTTAATGTTTCATGGAACCTAGTTTGAGAAATGCTGAGCTAAGTCATTTTTAGAGAAATGGCACATAATCTGCCCAAGAAGTGCTGGAAATTAAAGAAGATTAAGAACTGGAAACACCTTATAAGGCAAAAGAAGTAGATCCTAGACAGACACATGCTCTAGACTTGAAGAAAATGTATTTCGAAGAGTTGACAGAAAAGTTTGCCGTGATGACAGCTGGGAAAGATCAGGACGCTGCATATAGATCACAGAATTTCCTGAGAAGGAGAAAAACGGTGGATCTGCTGAAGAAACCAGTTTCTTCCAACCACAGAGGGAGCTCTCTGGGGAGCTTGGCTCAGAGGATGAAGTCATGAGATGGAAATCCGAGGGGTGATACAGGAATGCTGAAGTGTAGCCCCTTGACATGCGAGGTGGAGATAGCCGGAGCAGGGGAGGGGGTCTGGGGGCGACTGGAACAGAGAGTTAGTGTGCGGACTAATTAGAAGGCACATTGGGCTCTAAAGTGCCCATGAGCAACCTGTTTGGATGGCTGGTCTGAAAAAGCATCATTCAGAGTTTGGATATAGCCTCTGTTTTTGGTTCCACTTTTTTCAAAGACTTAAATGGCTAAAAGCCATGATTATAAAACCTGCACTTTGCATTAAGCAAAAGTCTAGATAGTCAGCATCTGAGGCAAGCGAGTCAGGATCAGAGCGATGGTGGCTGCTAAGGATCATCGATCAAAACAGTTGCACAGTGCAAGTAAGTGGAAGTAAGGAGGGGCAGTAAAATTTACTAATTTCCTGGAAGTTGGTACCTTTGACTACCTTCATCCAATTTAAAATTGGACATTTAAAATTACTGTAAAAATTTGCAGGGGTGTGGGATCTGACTTGATTGCCTGTGGAGAAGAGAAAAGTCCAAGAGTATTGGGAACACAATATGACAAAAAAGTAGGGATTGCCCTGGCAAGATCCCCTGGAGAAGGAAATGGCTACCACCGCAGTACTCTTACCTGGAGAATTCCATGAACAGAGGAGCCTGGCAGGCTACAGTCCATGGAGTTGCAGAGTCAGACACGGCTGAATGACTAACACTTTCTTCTTCACTTTCACCACCAGTATAGAAGTAAAAATATTAACTTTAATATCAGTGTGATGGTCAAGTAAAGGAGGTCATTATTTAACTGTCCTCCTTAAAGGCCATGCAGAATGTGGAGTTTTTTGTTCTGTGTTGTGCATGATAGGAGAATTATATCCATAAACTTTGACTCAAGGGAGACGGCTTGGGAGAGTGAAGGGAAAGATAAAAATCCCATCTGAAGAAAAATGGCTGGGAGGACTGGCGATATTTAATTTAGGAAAGAAGACTTCAGGGAGATACAGCTTCTTCCAAACATCTGAAGCATAAGAAGAAAAATTGGGGAAGCTGGATGGCTTCTGTGTCAGAGCGGAGAGTAATGGCTAGGGATGCAGGGAGGCAGATTCCAGTCCATGAGGTACATTAAGCTTCTTAACAACTGGGGCTGCTCAGCAGAGAGCAGGTTCACTCCGGAGGCCCGGGTGAGTGGTCTGTCCTAGAAGTGATGCCAGTGAAAACCCAGGCAGCAGGGCTCAGTACTTCCCTCACTCCCTCCCCATTAACCTAGGTCTTCTTGGGAAACAGAACTTCAATAGGTGTTTCAAACAGAGGAGACTGAGTATGGGAATAGTTGCATAGATGCTCAGGGACTAAATGAACCTGGAGAATCACTGAGTGCCCAGACATAACTCTGCAGGTTGCTACCACCCAAGAGATGGAGGCTGAGGGGCCAGGAGATTGATCGGCAGGGCGGAGGAGTTCAGGCAGGGACCTGGGGAGTTGGCGCTCGGATTTTTGGAAAGGAGACACCTCTGAGAGCCCAGCGAGATCAGCTCTGGGATGGATGTCCAGACGGAAGCCAGATATGGGAGCCAGCTGCCTCCTCTGGGTCCCCCAGGCAGGCGCAGGAAAGCAGAGGGGCGCATCCTCCCCACACTTTGCCCTTTACTGTCACTCTGGACTCCTCGGGTGACAGGGCTGATTTGGAGGCAGACAGAGCGTCTGCAAATGGGATTCTTACGTCGCAGCCTCAGAGCTGCGGGGAAGCATATGGGGAAGCTGCGGGGAACCATGAACTTGTAGTCCAACACAGCCAAGCGCTCGCTTGGGGACCTCAGTGGCAAGGACAGACCCTGTGTCCCCCCTGGCCTCCACCCCTGCATTCACTGCCCTCACTTCTCAGACAGCACCTGGGCCTGACTGGTTTCCTACCTGCTGGACGAGGCATGTCTTCCCTCCTGAACCAAGGGACCTACTTTGGTCCATGCTCCCATTTCCCACCGACGTGAATGAGTGGATGTGGACACGCTGTGGGAGGTCACTCCCCACCCCCCTCACCATTCCACTTTTCTTTTTCCCCCCTCCTCCCACTCCTATATCCTCATAAAATACCCAGATGGATGTTGTAGGGGGATTCCTGTAGTGATGAGAGTTAGACTGAAGTATTTTACATGCTCTTTCAAGATAAAATGTTCAAAGTGTAACACACCGGCATATTATCGTTATTATTTTATACTCGTTAGCTGTGTTGCATTAGCTTCTTTGTGACACTGGATGTCTTAGACTGACTTACACATATAGCTCTTCTCAATTCCTGTCTTTATCAGATAGTTCATATTGAATGTAGAAAATTTAGAAAACGCAGGTAAACAAAAAGACTACAGAGCTTATAACCGCAAGCAGTTGTCACTGAGCAGGTGTTGGTAAATATCCTTCTGGTCCTTTTTCTGTTCTCATCAATCATATATAAAGGTATTTGCATTGTTAACTACAGACAGTTGTATAATCTTCTTGGTAATTTGGGGGCAATTTGTAATGTCTTCGGGCATCCTTCCTTCCACCAATCATCCATATACCATCCTTACTGTCTGTCCAGGGCTGCAGCGGGTGGCTCTGCCACACTGTAGCTAACCAGTTCTCCACCACTGAATTTTGGGTTGCTTAGGATGTCTGCAGTCTTAAGTATTTGTGCATATTTTCAATTATCATCATAGAATAAATTCTTTCTAGTTAATTCATTTATAATTTTTAGTTGCCAAAAATATATATGTACTTTTTTTATTACAAAAGACACACTATGACAACTCTTGTGATTTTTAATTCTTGTGTAAATGTGGTCTTTTACTGAAGCTGACCCTTTGCCCATGGCCTGACCCAGCTCCTACCCTCCTGCTCTTGAGTGATGCGAAGGCAGTCCAGCCTGCTGTGTCCCTTCTCACCTCCTTCACACACTCTCTCTGCCTGATGAGTTCTCAGCAGACCTGGCAATCCTCTTTTCCCTCCCCAGCTCCAACTCTTCTCTTTTAAAACTTGGAAAGCCCTGGAAACAAAGGGCAATGAGGAGCTGAGAGTTTTGTCTCGAGGTTCCTGAAGCCTCGTCTTGTGACCACTGGGTCCCTGGGCCTGGCTGGGGGAGCACCGAGATGGTGTCATCTGTCCTCAAGACTGACAGCTTGTACATGGGAAGCAGGCAGGAGAGGCTCCAGATACGACGTGAATCTGGTGGATGTCAAGCCATGGCAGCAACTCAGGGAAGATGAGGTGGGGGTTACAGGGGGTCCTGGGGGGACTCAGGTTCTGTCCCATCAGTCAGGCGGCACAGGGTGGTCACGTCCGGGCGGGGTCCCAGAGATGGTCCAATCCATGCACATCACATTTGTAAGTTCAGTTCTCAGGTCGTCCCTGAATACAACTCCTGAGTTATTTTCTTCCTGGAAGCTGAGAAATGAAGCCTAAGTCAGGGTGATTCATGCCCAAGGTCAAGGCCCCCAGATTCCATCTCCCTCCACCCTGAGTGAGAACTTGTGGCCCATTGTCCATAAGGCAGGGTGGAGAAGGCATGGGCCAGCCAGGTGGCCCTGCCCTTGTGCAGCTCACCCACCTGTGTTGGGGAGGAAAGTGTGTGCCCATGGGACAAGCAGATGGCTGGGGCACCTGAGAAGCTCATTGTTAAATGTCTATTCACTACACAGTGATGAGAATTCAGAGGAAGGCTCTGTAAAGGGTTGAGTTGTGAATGATTGGCAGAGTTGGGGTGTAAGGACCAGGCAGGGATCAGCCATTGGAGAGATCAAGGATGGGTGGACACTGGTGCCAGGGAGCGTGATGTGGTGGAACCGTGTGTACAGTTTTCTCTAGAAACACTTGATTTTTGTAACACCTTTTTAGTTTGATTATAATTATTGTCCCATTTCACAGAGGGGGAAGTTGAGTCTTGTGCTTGGAGGGATGTGCTTCAGGGCCATTCCCAGCTGGCGACTCAGCTTGCATGTGACACACAGGATTCAGGAGACCGAGAGCTTAGAAAAGGGGATTGGGGGCACAGAGGTGGCTCCTGGCTGCCAAGAAGAGTTTATGTGCAAAGCTCATGAGATACAAATACACTGGGAAGTGATGGGCACAGGACAGATTTTGATCAGAACTGTGCTACAGGAGGAGTCTGTAGGAAGGTTGGATTTGTAGCAGGGGTTCTGCTAGAAGTTACTTTACCAGTTATTGCTCAAGCAAAAGGATTCTAAGTTAGGCTTTCCACCAGTTCACAGAGACGCAAGGGCATGGAATGTTCCACACAGCATCCCTCTCACCTTTTAAACAGCTTTATTGACATATAATTGACCCACTGTAAACTATTAGATAGCAAGGAGATCAAACCAGTCAATCCTAAAGGAAATCAACCCAGAATATTCATTGGAAGGACTGATGCTGAAGCTGAAGCTCCAATAATTGGGCCCCCGATGTGAAGAGGTGACTCACTGGAAAAGACCCTGATGCTGGGAAAGATTGAGGGCAGGAGGAGAAGGGGATGACAGAGGATGAGATGGTTGGATGGCATCACTGACTCAATGGACATGAGTTTGAGCAAACTCTGGGAGACAGTGAAGGACAGGGAAGTGCCTGGCGTGCTGTGGTTCATTCAGTGGCAAAGAATTGGACATGACTTAGCAACTGAACAACAAACAGCAATGCATATTCAAACTGAACAGTTTGATTAAGTTTTGAGATGTGCACACATGATCTCCACAGTCAATGTGTGAACACAGCTGTTCCCCCAAATGTTTTCTCCTGCCCTGGGGTGGTCCCTCCCCACACCCCAGCCTCAGAAAACCACTAACCTAATTTCTAATAAATTAGAATGCACTTTCTAGAGTTTTGCATGAATGGAATCATGCAGTATGTACTCTTTTAGCTTTTCTGCTGTTATTGAGGATAATTGTTTTGAGATTCATTCATGCTACTGTCTCTGTTCCTTTGAATTTCAGTGTGTGGATATACACCATTTATCTACCCATACACCTGCTGATGGGCTGTGGGGTTGCTTACAGTTTTGGATTTTAAATTAAAGATGCTGTGAACATCTGTGTGCAAGTCTTTTTTTTTTATAGAATATGATTTTATTTCTCTTGGATGAATACCTAGGAATAAAATGGTTGAACCATACAGTAGGCATATGTTTAAATTTTTAAATAACCTGCACAGTATTTCTTTATAAGTGGTTAAATGTATTATGATACATGCATATGATAGAAAACTTAAAAACTGAAGCCTTTTAAAAATGATTATGGGTTTGTATTTGATAGAAATATGACCACAACAGAAGAAAAAAAAGGCAGGGTATTAATATTTATATACATATTATCCAAAATATCAATAACATTTGTTGCATTTCACCTAATTTTGATGTTTGTGTGTATACTATTTAATTTGTTTTCATTTTAAGCAAAACAGTTTTACAACTTTCTCTCCTCTCCACACTAATATTCTTCTAGTTTTAGAAAGGAAGTTTAGGTTGGTTCAAACAACCAAATGATCATAGGAAGCAGAGGCTGTTTTTGGAGTATGGGAGTTTGTGAAATGGGAAATAACCATAACTACATTACATGGTTGTTCTTTTCACTGTTCATTACTAACTATATACTTTTCCCTGAAAGAGAACTTATTTTTTTGTAGGAAGAAAAAAATAAAGGAGGAAGAAAAATAAAAAGGAATGAGTGTTAATAATAGCCTGATTATTTTTAATCCAAATGCCTAAGTAAAGCAACAATTGATGTGTAACTTATGCAGATCTATGCAAACAATTATTTAAATTGGAAGAGGAAGGATGGGACATTAAGAATGGCAATGTTTACCGGATTGATGATCTGCAAGGCGGGCTGTTTGGTACAAGGCCACCAAAATGAGGAATGAAGGGCATTGCACTTTGAGAAGATGCTCATCATGCCGAGTGATACTGGGGAGTTCAAGGATAACTAAACATAATGACAGTGATCTGTGAAGTGTTTCCTTGTTTTCCAAACACATGCAAGTCCATTCACTTGCTTAGCTGCCCCTCTGAGAGGAGGAGAGGGATGTTAGTTTCAGTTCAGTTCAGTCGCTCAGTCGTGTCCAACTCTTTGCGATCCCATGAATCGCAGCACACCAGGCCTCCCTGTCCATCACCAACTCCCAGAGTTCACTCAGACTCACGTCCATTGAGTCAGTGATGCCATCCAGCCATCTCATCCTCTGTCATCCCCTTCTCCTCCTGCCCCCAATCCCTCCCAGCATCAGAGTCTTTTCCAATGAGTCAACTCTTTGCATGAGGTGGCCAAAGTACTAGAGTTTCAGCTTCAGCATCATTCCTTCCAAAGAAATCCCAGGCAGGGCTGATCTCCTTTGGAATGGACTGGTTGGATCTCCTTGCAGTCTTGCCCCCAATCCCTCCCAGCATCAGAGTCTTTTCCAATGAGTCAACTCTTTGCATGAGGTGGCCAAAGTACTAGAGTTTCAGCTTCAGCATCATTCCTTCCAAAGAAATCCCAGGCAGGGCTGATCTCCTTTGGAATGGACTGGTTGGATCTCCTTGCAGTCCAAGGGACTCTCAAGAGTCTTCTCCAACACCACAGTTCAAAACCATCAGAAGGCGCTCAGCCTTCTTCACAGTCCAACTCTCACATCCATACATGACCAAAGGAAAAACCATAGCCTTGACTAGACGGACCTTAGTTGGCAAAGTAATGTCTCTGCTTTTGAATATGCTATCTAGGTTGGTCATGACTTTTTTTCCAAGGAGTAAGTGTCTTTTAATTTCATGGCTGCAGTCACAATTTGCAGTGATCTTGGAGCCCCCCCAAATAAAGCCTGACACTGTTTCCACTGTTTCCCCATGTATTTCCTATGAAGTGATGGGATCAGATGCCATGATTTTCGTTTTCTGAATGTTGAGCTTTAACACTTTCACTTTCATCAAGAGGCTATTTAGTTCCTCTTCACTTTCTGCCATAAGGGTGGTGTCATCTGCATATCTGAGGTTATCGATATTTTTCCTGGCAATCTTGATTCCAGCTTGTGTTACTTCCAGTCCAGCATTTCTCATGATGTACTCTGCATATAAGTTAAACAAGCAGGGTGACAATATACAGCCTTGACGTACTCCTTTTCCTATTTGGAACTAATCTGTTGTTCCATGGCCAGTTCCAACTGTTGCTTCCTGACCTGTGTACCGATTTCTCAAGAGGCAGATCAGGTGGTCTGGTATTCTGACCTCTTTCCACAGTTTATTGTGATCCACAGAGTCAAAGGCTTTGGCATAGTCAATGAAGCAGAAATAGATGTTTCTCTGGAACTCTCTTGCTTTTCCCATGATGCAGCAGATGTTGGCAGTTTGATCTCTGGTTCCTCTGCTGCCTTTTCTAAAACCAGCTTGAACATCAGGGAGTTCATGGTTCACGTATTACTGAAGCCTGGCTTGGAGAATTTTGAGCATTTCTTTACTAGCATGTGAGACGAGTGCAATTGTGCAGTAGTTAGGGGCTTCCCAGTGGCTGAGAGGTTAAAGCATCTGCCTGCATCTTCCGGTAATATGGGAGACCTGGGTTCGATTCCTGGGTCTGGAAGATCCCCTGGAGAAGGAAATGTCAACCCATTCCAGTATTCTTGCCTGGAGAATCCAATGGACAAAGGAGCCTGGTGGGCTGCAGTCCATGGGGTCGCAAAGAGTCGGACACAACTGAGCGAGTTCACTTTCACTTCACTTTGAGCATTCTTTGGCATTGCCTTTCTTTGGGATTGGAATGAAAAC
>SJYC01026857.1:0-54683 GCA_006408675.1 Madoqua kirkii
AAAAAGATGTCACTTGTCACATGGAGCCCTAATGAATGGGAACAGTCGTGAGAGAGAATAAAAGGCATTCCTGACACTGGGGGTGTCAGGTGTGAGTCCACAGGCACAGACATCAGGCTCAGGCAAGAAGGAAGTGAGATGAGAAGGCAGAATGGACATCTGGATCACAGCGTTTGGAAGTTATTTATTTATTTTACAGAAAAGAACAAGCAAATAAAAATTTAATATTGGAGGAGTAATATGGAGAAGGGAATGGCACCCCACTCCGGTACTCTTGCCTGGAAAATCCCATGGATGGAGGAGCCTGGTGGGCTGCAGTCCATGGGATCGTTAAGAGTCAGACACAACTGAGCGACTTCACTTTCACTTTTCACTTTCATGCATTGGAGGAGGAAATGGCAGCCCACTCCAGTATTCTTGCCTAGAGAATCCCAGGGACAGGGGACCTTGGTAGGCAGCCGTCTGTGGGGTCGCACAGAATTGGACACGACTGAAGCGACTTAGCAGCAGCAGCAGCAATGTGGTCAGAACTGTGTTGGGGACAGTAAGCTAAGGTCGCTTTCCCAGCTCCCCTTCTGGCTTCCCATATAATTCAGGACAAACCCACGGTTCCTGCCATGGCCCGCCAGTCCCCCCTCACACCATCCCCACACTCTGCTTCTCCCTGCCACCGCAGTCCCAGCATGCTCCATAGACACTGTTCAATGACTGAATAATCTAGATAATGATGAAAGAATCTGAGGACCTTCCAGCATCACAGAGGAGAGAAGATGAGGCCTGCCTTGGGAGTGAAGAGCAGTCAATGTTTCCATTTCTCAGACATTAAACTCTGTTACTGGGTATCTTGTCAAAGCTCCGCAGAGAACACTGATAAGTCAAGATAGACAGGGTCCCTGCCTGCCTCCCTAGGGGAGGTGAGCCAACAGACCAGGGTATCACGAGACAGTATGAGGGGAGATCTGCAGGGTTTTGGGTGCAGAGGAGGACAGATTAACCTGAGAACATGTTCATCCATCCATTCATCCATTTGGTTTGTCAGTTGAGAATTGAAGGAAAAAGAACAGGAAAGCCCTTTCTACCTGGACCGCCCATCTGTGAAGATGGATGATGGTGCTGTTTTGTGCTGTGACAATGATCCAGAGGGAGGCTGGGAAGAGGGAGTTCAGGGTGCTCTGTGTCAGATGGGGAGGAATAGCAGCAGGCACACTTTTCCAGTCACCAGATTTGATGGAAGAAGATCATGGAGGATACAGGACATTGTGGGTCTGATGTATGTCAATGTTCATTGAGGCAGTGTTTATCATTCCAAAAAGAGGAGAAACATTCCTTCTGAAACTCAACATATGCTCAGTCACTCAGTCATGTCGGACTCTTTGTGGCCCTATGGACTGTAGCATGCCAAGCTCCTCTGTCTATGGTACTTCTCAGGCAAGAATACTGGAGTGGGTTGCCATGCCCTCCAGGTGATCTTCTCAACCCAGGGATCACAGCTGCATCTTCTGCATTGCAGGCAGATCTTTTTCCCACTGGACCACCTGGGAAGCCCCAGACTCAACTCAGGAGATGACTTAAGCAGTGGATACATCTTGATTTAATGGGAGCTCTGGGTCCTCATCAGATCTCAGTCTGCTGCTTGTTACAGAATAAAAGATGGGGTTGAGAAGATGAAATATGAAGATAAATTGGAAGATGGTTTCTGAGGGGTGATATCCTTAAAGTGAGAAGCTGCCTTGAGTCCACATTGCGGGAAAGGGTGCCCCCTACTCACCATGCTGCCTTCTTCGAAAAGCTTGAGTTCATCATCTGCTTACCAGTCCAGGGTCTGCCATGGACTGTGCATATCCATACGTTATTTCTGCGACTATTCAGCATGACACTATAAAGATGTGGGTTGTGACCTACACTCTACAGATGGATGAAAAAGCCCTGGAGACACAGAGTGATATGAACAGCTACTGAGAAAGATCAGCACTGAGTTCAGGTGACAGCCCACCTCAGGGCATCTTAGCTCCCTCTCTCCCCTAAAGGACCCATCTGAGAGGAGGGTTCTCCTAGCCACGACCTTGTCAGGAGCATTGTATAGAACGTTATCATTTAGTTACTATTTAGAGTTCCCAAGTCTGAGCTGGTTCCAGGAGCCCTGAAAGCAGTGGCCGTGAGTTTATGCCCCTTTCTTCAGACAAACTGTTGAGTGGATCTACTAGGTAACCCGAATGTCTCGGTGTACCTCTGTACGGCCACAGCATGTCCTTTGTTTTCAGTGGGATCTTCTCTTGCTCTAGTTTTGGTAGAACCAGCTCTTAAGATGACAAAGAAGTGTGTTGATTTCTTCTACGGGAAGCTTTTTGAGCTGAACTGACTCCTGGACAAGCCTGGCCAGCAACTGTTTGCACGGGTGTTTATTATCTTTTTTTTTTAAAGCTAAACCTGACCTGAACGAGACCTTGAGGTTCTAGAATTAATATCTGTCCTGTTCCTGCCACAGCTGTGACGCTGTGAATTTGTAACCACAAACAAAACCTGGACAGATTCCATGCCAGTCGTGACTTTAATTAAAGCTATTTGGAAGGGCTGAAGGCTAATTTAAAGGTGATGGCCAGCTGGGTTTTCTCAAGTCTAAAAATGCTGGTTTGACAATTAATGATAGTGAAGGGCTTAATTGGCTCCACTTAAGCAAGGGGACAGGCAGTTGCAGGGGAAGGCCAGTCGGTATTCCCTCGTCCACATGGGCACAGTCATCCTTAGACCCTCTTTGCCTGATCAGAGGAGTAGAGGCTGGACTAGCCCAGGGCGTGAACAGGCAACAGTGTGGGGCTTTCCAGTCCATTTCTCCAGTTCAAACGTGTGATGGAAGCTGGTGCAACACAACTCATTGCTGAAATTCACGGAATAGTGAATCAGTGCTTTAGCACAAAAACCGTGGAGCATAACCACGAAACATCAAACACCTTTCCTCCTATAACGGACTGTCAGTTCTGTGTCTCAACCCCAGCATTTAAAGTTGAATGGTATATTTCATAATAAAAGAAACTTAATGATGGTGGAAATATAAGAGTCGTGCTGTGACGTGTGTGCGGACTCAGTTGTGTCTGACTCTTTGTGACCCCATGGACTGTAGCGGGTGCCAGGCTCTTCTGTCCATGGGATTTCCCAGGTAAGAATATTGGAGTGCTATTTTCTCCTCCAGGGGCACTTCCCGACCAGGGATCGAACCTGTGTCTTTTGTGTCTCTTGCATTGCAGCTGATTTCTTTACCGCTGAGTCACTGGTGAAGCTGATACCCAGCTGATCCTAGTCAGTTCAGTTATAACCTATCTCTTGTTTTTTACCTAATTCTACAACCTAGCCTCCTCCCCCATCAGCTTTCAGAAACCAGTGGAGATATTCTTATAGGCAAAATCTCTACGTTAGACTGAACATTCACTCTATTTAAACCCCCATTCCCTCTTTTAACACTGGGAGAATAAAGCCTATTCATGTTTCCATTAGGAACGCAGGTCCCATCCACACAACTGGGATTCTATGAATTACAGACAGACTACTACATGTTTCTGTAACCTTTTGGGACCTGTACCAAACTTGACCACACTGGATTTTGAATGACAGAAGAGTTAGACACTTAAGAACCTTTTATCAGCTGCCATCTTGGTTTGAGGCAGCAGGTTGAGGTGAGGTGAAGTCGCTCAGTCATGTCCGACTCTTTGCGACCCCATGGACTGAAACCTATTAGGCTTCTTCATCCATGGGATTCTCCAGGCAAGAATACTGGAGTGGATTGCCATTTCCTTCTCCAGGGGGATCTTCCCAACCCAGGTATCGAACCCAGGTCTCCCAAATTGGAGGCAGACGCTTTAACCTCTGAGCCACCAGGGTTGAATCACTTCAAATATTTCTTGGATGCCACAAGCTAAGAGAAGCTGCTGGAATTATGTGGTAAGGCAGAAAGAGTGCTGAGCCAGGGGTCAGTTGGGCTGATGTTCTAGACCCCTCTGTGCCCCCTACTCAGCTGTGGGCCCTCGGGCTGAATACCTCCCCAGAACCTCGGCCCTTCATCTGAGTGCTGGCTCTCCTCTCAATGGACCGGCAGTTTCTCTCCAACCCTGTGTTTCTCTAACTCTAGTTCATCTTCACAAATTTAGTTCCTGTGTGGCTTGAGTTTAGAATCTGGACTTCTGACTCCGAACCCAGTGCTCTTTGCATTCTTATGGCCCAGTGTCTGTGGTTACATTGTGTGAATTGTGTTAGCAGTGCCTGGGAGGGGACAGAAAGACAGGAATTGCTGGAAAGGAAGAGCTGCATGCGACAGAGACCTCATTCTGTTCGGTCAATTAGAAAATGAACTGAGGCCTCTGCATCTATCCCATGAAGGCAGCTGCTATTAGAGCTAATTTGAACAGTCATTGGCGTTGACTGAGTTTGCAGAACCTCTCCATCAGTTAACTCAAAGTCCTTAACCTCGTGTTCAGCATTTATTATCTTTGTTAACCAGGGTAAACCTTCTGACCTTTTTCTTATAGGTGAATGGAGCCAAGAGATCGGTAATGTATTTGTGCAGTGTCGTGGTTAGTCATCCTGTTTCCAGTCTTCCTCACTCCTGACCTTTTTGAAGTCTCTCTGGATTGTTTTCAGTTCTCTTTAAGGAAGCCTAGAAGTTTATCTACTTTTTAAGCAACTTATTTGAAGAGAAGTTGCCTTTCTACAGCTCCAGGCTCTGCATGTGCGTCATGTCATTTTTATTGTTAAGGCTTTTGCAAAGCCAGCTTCTTGAGTTGAGCACTTTCCTCCTGTAAATATGTGTGTTACATCACTCTGCAGCCGTGGATCTTGGATTTAGAGGCTGTGTTGAATTCTAATAATATGTCCCTATTTACTCTGCATTTTTCTTCCCTGGCTCTCGGAATATCTAGGATGCAGAAAGACACTGCCTATAGGAGATGATAATTAGTACTACTCTCAACTAGCGAATGACAAATTAGGGGTACTTTAAAAAGTTGACTGAAGTTTAAATAGTCTGTTAGTCAGGAGCTGATATCCTGGTGTTAGACTGCATAGATTTGCATTCACTCAAACTAAAATCCAGTTTTGCTGCTTGCGAGCCAGGCAAGTGATAGAAGATCTCTGTGCAGAGTCTCTATTGTGTCTATAAACTGTGGATAGTAATGCCTGCTTAATAGAGTTGCTGTAAGAATTATAAGCATTCTGTATGTGTTAGTTCTTCTTTTCTTCTCTTTGTTGTTACTACTGCTTCCTCCACTACACCAATGTCATCACCACCATCACCATTACCACCTTCATTACCACCACCATTATCACCATCACCATTATCATCCAGTCAGTGAATGGCAACAATACACACAGGATGTAAGGAGCTGTTTAAAATGGGAAAACATGGGCTATAAGTCCTACAGACCTAAACCCGGAACATTATATAGACATGGCAGATACAGACTCTGAAAACAAGTTTCGGGCTGCAGTAGAGACTTTGCTTACAGTCTATGGGGTAAAAGGAAGCAGTCTGCTTCCACAGCCCGTAGTAAATGGACAGGAATGTGATATGAGGTGGGGGGATACATGGGTGGGTGTCATTTAAGTCACCATGCCCACAGGAAGGGGAAAGTTTTTACAGTTGGACAGTCCTTCCTGAAACGTTGAGGAAACAACAGGCAGGAAGCCACTAATTTTGTTGATCTTCTTCATCCAAAAGTTTGCATCCCTGGGATGCCCTGGGATAAAGTCAGTGTAGAAAGAATCTGGCTGGTGGCAGAACAGCTGGAAGCAGAGTGCAGGCTCCTGCCTGCCAGCGAGGATCTTACCAGTTAGATGATGGTGGCGAAGCAGATGACAGTGAGTTCACTGATTTCCTTGGAGACGAGGGACCAGAGGATTTGCACAGACTGATTTCTTCCCCATCATCTGTTTCTGCCACCCCACTGGCATAGAGACTAAACATTTAAAATATGCAATGAGGCCAGATGCTCCCTCCTGTCCCCCATGAGAGCTGACCCAGGTGGGGAGCACAGTGGCCAGGCGGACACTCTCTTCTGGACACATGTGATTCTAAGACAGATTCCAGGGGAAAGGACAAAGCTTCTGTCTTTGGAAATGATTCTAATATGGGAGTAGATACTGAGACTTCAGCCTGTAAGTGAGACAAATGTTTCAGCACTTCCTATAACTTAGAGATTGTAGCAATGGTTACTTAATCTTCACGGTAACTATAAGAATTATTCTTCTCATTTAATACATGAGAAAGCTGAAGCCCATCCTTTCCCACAGTCAAACAGTCTGACATGAACCTGGATCCACTGATTCCCAGTCCACCTCAACAGTGATCCCCATCCAGGCCTTTGGAAATATTTCTTTGGGGGGATAGAAATAGAAACTGACCTCTTTCAAGTCTTCCAACTCTCACTGCTCTTGTGTCCAGGGAAACTTCATTCATTCATTCACTCATTCATTCAATAACTTGTGATTATCTACTAGTCTTCATTCACTCATTCATTCAATAACTTGTGATTATCTACTAGTCTCATGAGAGTCCACTGGACAAGGAGGAGAGTAAATCAGTCAGTCCCAAAGGAAATAAACCCTGATGCTGAAGCTCTGATACTTTGGCCACCTGATCTGATGAGATGACTTATTGGAAAAGACCCTGATGGTGAAGAAGACTGTGGGCAGCAGAGGATGAGATGGTTAGATGGCATCTCTGACTCAATGGATATGAATTTGAGCAAATTCCAGGAAACACTGAAGGACAGTGAAGTTTGGCATGCTGCAGTCCATGGAGTCACAAAGAGTCAGATATGACTTGGCCACTGAACAACAACCATCTATTGCTCTATGGGCATATCAAGTACAAGGGCATAACACTAAAGAAGACAGTGTTATTCCAAGATTCTCCATTTCTTTTGAACCAAAAGACATAATAAACATCCTAAAAACATGAATAGGTTTCTTCTATGAACTAGACAGTGGTAGAAAAAATCATTTGTGATGCATTTGAGGGAATTCAGCTCAGGGAGTCAGAGGAAATTCAGTGACAGCTGCTCTGAGAAGAAGACAGCTACTTGGTGCTCTTGGAGAAGAGCATCTTTGAGAACAGGGACAGCAGGGACAGTAGCAAGGGTGGTATTGACTCTTGCCTGATTGGGTAGAACAGGAGAAAAGCCAGTGAGATAGAAACATGGTGACAATGGGGCAGCTTCAGGAGATGAGGCCCCCAAGGTGACATGAACCAGGTCATCTAAGACTTTATAGGCATGGTAGGAAATTTGAAATTTATTGTAAGTCAGCATAAAGTCATTGGAGAATTCACTTATTGGAATAAAGTGATCTTATTGGAATGTTGAAGTTACCCTGACTGATAGATGGAGCATGGGTTTCAGGAGAGAAGGAGCGGTTAGAAGGTTATTTCAGTCATCCAGGTGAGAGACAGAAGCATAAACTTGGGTGGTAGTCATAATAAATAGAAGGAAGTGAGGAGCTGAGATATCTGTTGAAGGCAGGACCAACAGTCTGAATGTAAGGGTAAGAGAGAGAGAGAGAAAGGCTGACACATGGGTTTAGGCTCAACATATGGATAAGCACTAGCATCATTGGCTAAGACGGAAGCATCTCAAGGGAAGAAGTGTGTGTGTGTGTGTGTGTGTGTGTGTGTGTGTGTGTGTGTGTTATGTCTGGGAAGCCTGCTGTGGAAACTTAGTTGTACCAACTTTGTGCCCTGGAACATGAGCTGGACAAAGCATGTAGGCTTGGGATTAAGCAGGATTTGGATGTCATTTGAAACCATGCGATTTGCAGGAGGCATCCCAGGAAAGAGTGTGAACATGAGGGGTGGGGGCTGGGGATGTAGTCTGGGTCCTCCTTTCAGAGGTCAGGAAGTAACCCAGAAGGAGCAGCTGTCCGGCAGATAACAAGGATTGAGCTAGTAGCTGTTGGAACTACCGTGTAGATAACAAGTAGACAACAAAGGCCCAGGAGAGCGTCATGTTGCAGAGGCTTGGAGAAGAGAACACAGTTATGTTCAGTGCTGCACGAAGAGAGAGGTTCAGAGGGGAGAGAAGAAGTCTCCGGCAATTTGGTGAGATGGAGTAATCGATGACCTTGATTACAGCTGCTTTGTTGGAATGGATGGATTTGAGAGAGCATTGTGGTGGGCTGAAGAGTGGCTGGGAGGTGAGAAGGGGGGCAGTGGGGATACAGACAACACCACCCTGAATCTGGTCCTAATTACACTCAGCCCTTGAGCAACAAAAGCTGGATATCGACAAGCCTTTGAAAGGCCATTTGCTGTTCTGAAAATAACCATGGTGAGTGGGGGAAGCCAATTTTGTTGTCCCTCTTTGTAACTTAGTCCATTTGTAAGAAACTTTCCCTATCAGTGAGTTATCCATCTATTGACCAATAGGTTTTTATCTGTCTTGATGAGATGGAGAGAGATACATCCTAAAGGCATTCATATACCACTGCTCACCCAGAGCTGCCACACCCTTCACCTTTCCGCCTGGTCCCCAGCCCTGCCCCAGCTCTCCACAAGGATAGATCCCTGGGACCCCTGTAGGTTCCAGACAGAGCTGTGTGCATTCCCCTGTACACTGGACACAAACACTCACATGTGTCCTCTAGAGAAGAGGGGAGAGGATATGCCTGGTACATGGTAGATCCTGGATTTTTATTAAATAACTGATTTTTGGTTATTTTAATGTACACTCATTTGCTCGGTTCTCAAGGTAGAATAATGGTGTTCCAGGCCTCTGTAATGCTTAATGTAAAAACAGCAGTTTGGGGAGGAGGTTGCGGTGGTGTCTGTTTCCCAGCCCCAATTTCTCAGCCTGCTCTTAGTCCGCTGATGAGGGCGGCGCCTCGAGTGGTCCTTTGTTCTGTGCTCACATCGTCACTCTCCATTTCTGGAAAGAGGAGAGTTGCCGATTTCTTTACAAATACCTTGCTTGCTCACATCCTACTGATGTTTTCAACCTAAAAAGCACTGGGGGTAGGGGGCGAGATCTGGATGGTTCACCATCAGAAGTGTGCTATTAAAATTGTCAGTTTCCTGAAATGCATGGTTGAAAAACCATCATCTTTTCCCCACTGTGTATTACCCTAAACTATAGACCTGTCACCAGGCAGTGTTCTCGCGTGTGGGTACAGAGAGACTGTGGGAAGATCCAAGTGGCACTTAAATTACATTCTCCCTCTGATTTTGAAGACATTTAGTGCCCTTTTGTAGAATTCTGAGGCCAGTGAGGAGGGGGCTGGCCCCTTTAAAAGTGGCTCTGCTGCAGTGGCTGAGGAGAACTCAGCCATCAAAACAGGATTGGCTTTTCTACCCAGATCTTCATGGAATTAAAAGGACAAGGAGTCTCCATGGGTTTCACTGCCCTCCTGCTGTGGCCCTAACTATCACTGCTGCCCCCTTGCTGGTAGACCAGGTGCCCCATGAAGTATGGCCCACTATTGGGACACCCCAATATTTGAAAGAAAGGTTGGATCTTACAACAAGGTCAGGGTCTAGGGAAGACATGGATTTCCCTGCAAGGGGTGGTGGGGAGTATTCTTTCTCTTTGCTAACTTCTAGAGAAGTGTGCTCTGTGCACAAGTCAAAATATTTTTTTTTCTGACTACTTAGCAAATTACAAAATTTCCATTCGGGATCAGAAAGCACAGCTGTGTTCTTCCTGTCTCACATCTCACCTTCAGAAAGAAAATTGCAAGGGGAATGTAGCCACAGAGGATGCAGAATCTGTAGGGAAGAAGGTTTGAGGTGGCCCAGGCATCTTAACCTGTCAAAGTAGTAGATTCAGGAGATGCTGCAGGTTCAGTCCCTGGAGGAGGAAATGGCACCCCACTCCACTGTTCTTGCCTGGAGAATCCCAGGGACAGAGGTGCCTGGAGGTCTACGGTCTCTGGGGCTGCAGGACATGACCGAGGGACTGAGCATAGGCCACTTAAGTAGATGCTCCAAAGATCCTGGATAAGAGGAGATGACCAGTGCACTTCTGGCTGGCACGACTCTCCACTTGTAAGGGGGGTGTTCTCACACAGGTGGACCAGCCTCCGAGTCCATCCTGGAAGGGTCCTGCTTGTCTGCACTCTGAACACCACTTAGAGGTTTTGAAATTGAACCCCCCTGGCTTGGGTCCTTCCACTGTGTCACCTGAAGGAGCTCTTTCTCCAAAACTGCAGTAAGAGTTGAGGATGAAGACACTGTTACACAAGGAACTGGCATGGTAAAAAGTGAAGATTTCCTCGAAACTGCAGAAAGCTGAGTGAACAGTTAGCAATCATAAATGGACAATGCAGTTTACAGACACACAGGTGTTAATTTCCAGTCTGTACTCAGGAAGGAACTGTCAGATAGTCACCCAGTTTTAGTGAAGGTAATGATCTCTGTCCTGCCCTTCTGTCATCTTCTTCTCCTCTCATAAAAGTAAGAGTTTAGATTTTTGAGTGGTTTCTATGTACATGTGCTGTTTAAAGGCTTGGTATTCAGTGAGTGTGAAGTGGATACAGCTAATGCTGTTTTGGCTGTTTTGGGTGTTAGGAAGTGGAGCTGGGAGAAGTGAGGCCACTTGCCCAGGTGTCTGAGTCACTGAGGTGTACATGTGGGATCTGAAGCAACTTAGCATGCATATACTCGTAGGTCACCCCATCCTCCATGGTATTTTTAGGGTTCTCCTCTTTCAGCCTTTCCTCTCAGCTCCCCATGGTATTTTATGAACACCCCCTACATCCTGGGATTACAGTAACTCAAGTGATCTGAGTCCCATTCTTTCTTGTCTTCTAGATTTCTCCCCTAAAGTACATTTAATGTTGAAATAAATGATATGCAACTTCCAGCCCCATCAGGAGAAGAGAAATTCAGCCAGCAGGAGTGTTCCATTCTATGTCAAGATAATCTCTCTGCTAATTTGGAAATGAAACTAATAGCTTGTTGCTGTGTCCAGCTGCAGACGGGATCTTCATCCAGTAGAGGCCCCGGGTTTCCGTCTTCCGTCTTAATTTCAGAGGTCAGCCTTAGCATAGAGTGAGTCATGTATGGAATGAAGAAAGAAAATTTCCCAAGAGCATCTGAGTGTCTTCCCGTTGCTTTGCAGCTTTTAACTTCTTAAGCCTCCTTTTCGTTTGCAAAGACTGTCATCTCAGTTTGGAGTCCTGTGGGCCCTGTGATCTTCAGAGTGTACGTTCTGACCCTCTCTGGCAATGGGAAATGCCACCTGTTTTTGCTGCCTCCAGAAAGCACTCTTTGTAAATTCTTGTATGTCAGAGCAGTGTAGGTGCGGCTCCTGAGGGAACCACAGCTGTGTAGGGCTGCCCTGGAGGGGGAGTGAACAGTGACCTCAGCATGGAAGGTGACAGCAGCCACCTGCACACGCCTCTAGCCTCGGGTGTTTCCCAAGTGGCTTAAAACCGAAGCTCAGGTACCATGAACAACTGGGTTCTGAAGAACAAGCAGACAGAATGGCACAACAGCGAGTTCTCTGCCGACAGCCACAACCCAGAGTAAGTAAACAACAGGACTTCGTGCTCAGCCTAACGCAGAGGTTACTTACATGTATCCTCTCCCTCACCCCAAATATAATGGGCCCCAGTGTTCTTTCAAAGCGATGTAAAGCCTGTCCTTCTGCAGGGTCACCAGAGTCAGGATCATCTTCAGCAGGATGCATCATGATGAATTACAGAGCACCTGTACCAGAAGGACCACAGCAAGCATCCACTTCAGACTTGGATATTGCAGATGAGTTTTTACAGAGGTTAAGTGCATTACCAGAGCTCACATAGCCAGTGAGTGGTAAACACAGCCTGAAATCAGGTGTTTGAATGCACATTTGCATGTTCTTTACACTGTCACCTTCTTGCTTTGAATTTTCTTTAATGCCAACTAGAAACAGATATGGTGAAGTGCCCATCTAATCTGCAATGGCCATTTTGTAGGTGATGGTGTCCCACAGAGACCAGACACCCCAGCAGCTATATTCCTCCTATACGCCTGCATGTTTTCAATGAGTTGTTCAGTAGGGTGCATTTCAGAAATAGCATTTGCATTTCCATTCTCCTGTGTTCCTCTAGTAGTATTCAGATCTCTAAATATTGGCCTCGGTTCTTTCTCCTGCTTCTGGAAGCAAGATTTACCCAGTAAAATAGTGGGACTTGCCTCTCACATGCTGAGGCTTATTTTCAGCAGGAGTCTGGCTGATTCTGGAGCATCCCACTTGGCATTTGGGGCATTGTTCCTGCTGAGAGTGGAGGAAGTGCCAGGCCCGTCAGCTTCTGTTAGGCCTGTGACTCCTTGCCTAGGACACCGGTGTTGCTGACAACTGAAGCCCCTCATATCCTGGTAGCCAAGGCATGGTCCAGTTCTCTCTGGGTCTGTTCCAATGTACCCAAGGTTTCAGCACTTAGGTCATCATTCTCATGTAGAGAGCCAAATTTTATCTATCTAGATGAGCCAAATAACCTCAACTTTGGGTCAAGAGCTACCTTAAAGTAGTTAGATTCCAGCTTATTCTGCTAAACTCTTCTGGCTTCTTATTGGTGTCCCAGGGTCCAGAGAGAAGAAGCAATCTCCTGCTTTTGCTTATATTGGTTTGTGCAGATGTGGAGCGTCTGTGTTTACAAAGCCACAGAGCTTTATGAGGGATGTTCGTAATTGAGGAGAATTAAACAGAAGGGGCCAGGCTGGTGCCAGAATGTGAAATGCCATCAGAGTCATCACGGAGGCTTGGCTGAATTTTAGCCTGGGGGTGTAATGAGCAGAACCCTGAGAACTTTCTTCGAGTATTTGAAGAGTGATTAGATTTGCTCCAGGGGGCCCTGGACCGCAAATCTGAGAGTGTAAGAAGGAAGTTATAAAGAAGCACAGTTTGGTTCCACGCAACAAAGCATGTTGTGGTGGGGAAATTACATGGGCAGTATGTTCTCTGGCAGTGGGATGAGCCAGGGGAAACGAGTTACGACCTCAGCAGTGCTGCTGCAGGAGGAACCAGCATTTAATGGAGGGTTGGGGCTGAGGGATCCTAGAGGAACCTACATCCCGGAGCATCTCTACTCCAGGGAGTGGATGGCCAGACAAATACACTTGGGCAGCAATCATACAGTGGTTATTCCTGGAGATATGTGATTAATATTAAGGTAAAACATTCAATGAGTTTGTCAAAATTAGCTTAATGTGACAAATGCATTTAGGTTATTGTAACTGCCTATTTTTCTTAAGCAATTCCTGTTTTTAATCCTTTGATTACTTTGGGTGCTTTTCTGTAAGTTGTCTTCCTCCCTGGAGGTTTTTTGTCAAGAAATTCCAAGTGCTTTAGAACAGACACAACTCAGGTGTGATAACGGTGCTCCTAGGTGTTGCGGTGTTACTCCAGGGCCCCGTGCAGGGTGCAAGGGCGGCTGGTTTATGGTATTTGAGGTCAATGTGCATCATCAGATCCTGAGGAGGAGGAGGGGCACAGGTTTTAAGAGGTGGTCTATCTGAGGAATGCTGCTGGGGACACCGCCATGTCTCTGAGGCCGACAAGAGGGTCAGAGTTCCCAGGGCGGCCCTCAGCGAGCGCGCTGCGTATGTCTCTGATGCTGAGGCTGTGACTTGAGACTTCTGTGAGCCTCCTCCTGAACCTAGGTAGCTTCGTTTGTGGTTTTCCTTTTTGCAAGATCTTCCACGCTTCACTAAAGCAAAGGATGGGAAAACTCCTAATTTGGTAGTGGATTCTAATGCACAGGGGCTTCCCTGGTGGTTCAGATGGTAAAGAATCTGCTTGTAATGCAGAGGACCTGGTCAGGAAGATCCCTTGGAGAAAGAAATGGCTACTCATTCCAGTATTCTTGCCTGGAGAATTTTACGGACAGAGGAGCGTGGCTGTTATAGTCCATGGGGTTTCTAAGAGTCAAACATGACTAAGTGACCCGCGCTTTCACTTTCTGATGTGCAGAGTTCTGCCTTTCGATACTGGTTGTAGAAGAGGGCTTTCAAAAGAGAGAGTCGAGGTGAGGATTCTCGAGGCTCAGGTGGTGGCACGTAGTGGGCAGTTTGCTCAGTCTGAGCAGCATAGTAGCCAGGTGAGTGGTGACACTTGGAGACAGGAGGGAAGCAGGTCTTGACCATCCCAGAGAACCAGGATTTGTTCCACTGGGTGAGGAAAGGGTGTGATGGATAAAGGTGATTCCGAATGTCAGACGGACAAGCAGAGGTTAAGGAAGAGTGCAGAGCCAGGGTCACCCCACCAGGTGACCTGCCCCTTCTTCAAATCAGAGGCACGGGTTCCAGAGGCCAAGCTCAGAGTGGTCAGGGGACTGATTTTACCCATGGTGACTCGGCAGGAGAACTGTGCCCAGGTCTTTAGATACCATTCCTGGACCAAGCCCCACAGCCAGCTGCTATTGTGTCCATGTGACCCATCCCTGGATTTGAGGGAGAGCGAGCTGATGACCCCACAGATCCCTGACGATCCTGACTGATAAAGAGGAAAGCGGGTGGGATTTCCAAGCCTGAGGCTCACCTTTTAAGCATGTTTCCTTGCGGGTTTAATCTTCCTCGTGAAAGCTATTAGGGATTTCATCACATGCTGCTTTGGCAATTAGTTTAGAATAAACTGAGAAAACCACAGGGACATTGCTAAGGGGACTTCAGCCTCTACATTCAGAGCACTTTTTAAAAATAAGTGAAATAATGACTGTGTGTAAATTGTACAGCGATATTTATAAAAGTGATGACTTTTAAAGCTGTTCCGAGGGGATGTGGTACAAGGGAGAGAAGGGAACAGCCCCACCGAACACCCTACAGTAGCTTTTTCAGTCTACTCATGAAGTTATTAAGTTTTATTTTAAATGTGCATCATTTTTGTTAAATCCATTAGAATGCTAGGCAGAGAGCTGGAAATAAGTGACCTGAGTCTTAAATGTTAGTGAAGTGTAACCCCCACTGCTCATCCTTTTGAAGTCTACATCCTGGCTGCCAACAGTTAACCTGTCCCAGTCCCCGGGAGACAAACTCTCCTCGAGCCCAGAAAGAAACTGCAGTGCCAGGCTTGGCCCTGTCTCAATGGGCCATGTGGCCTGACAAGGATAATTGATTTCCATTACTTTAATTAACAAAATCTAATTTTTTATCTGATGAGGGAGATTGGGTGTGACCCAGGTAGCTAGCAAGACGGCAAGTGCTGACCCTGTGGTCACGGGGAGTTGGGCGGGAACAAGGATGATCCAGGCCCTGCAAGGGGTGGAGGTAGGAGGGGACAGCACAGAGGACCCCTGAGCTGCAGTCCCCAGGGACAGGTATGGACACTGGTGGCCAGGGCAGTCTTCCTCCTCCGAGAACATTTCCCCAGCCTCACTGGAGAGGACTTGGGGTTCGTTATTTGCTTTAATGTTGTATTTCAGAGATCCACCCCTTCCTCCTCTTAAGGGCCCCAAACTAATGACTCAATAGAAGTTCCAGGAACATTTAAGGTGCTAACAGCACCCCTCCCAGGTCCCCCAAACTGACCATCAGGTCCTCAGCATTCACATCACCAACTGCTTTCTCTAGAACCAGCATCATTCTGAGCCAGGTATGGGGGTGGGTGCCCAGCTGAGGGCCCTCTGTCCTGGGAATGCAGGAGCTGTCCTGACCGCCGCTTGTGGTCCCTCCTGAGTCCCACACACCTTCCCCAGCCTCAGCACCAGCTGCCCCAGGGGGATGGGGTGCAGCCCCACCTGTGGCACCAGGAAGGGACAGGGAGATTTGTTCATCATCGATTTCATCAATCTTTGTGCCGTGGAAAACTCTCCATGGGGTGAAGGTAATTTTCCCTCCGCAGGTACAGGTAGTGTAGCTGGCCTCAGTTTCCTGGGCTGTGACAGGGTGCTCTGTCAGCTGGTGGCTCCTGAGCAGGACAGCTCCGTCGGGCCCACGTGGGAGGGAGTGAGCCGTCCGTCCCGCCAGCCCAGTGCTCCATGGCCAAAGCATTGCTCTTCTTGAGCACATGAATTCTCTTCCTTGGGGCCTCTGAGAGATGGTTAAAAGGGGAACAGCAAAGCTGGGTGATTAGTTCTGGTGCCTCTGGAAGCCAGCGCTCAGCCTGGAGAAATCACAGGCTCCTCAAAGCCTTCCCTGGAAACTAGACTCCATCACCTTAAACACAGTTCAGACAGCTCCTCACAGGTTCTTCTGTGGGACCCAAGAGACCCTCGACTTTTGGCTCAGGGGTGCTGGTTGCTCATTCTCTTGGGAAAGCCAATTCTTCTTCCTCCTGCAAAACCAAAGGACAGAACCTGAAGTTGTCTGCAAGCAGGAGTCCAGACAAGCCTTTCTGTGCTGCATTTCTACCCTGGCCCCTGGGCACAGGAAACAGCATTGTCCAAGGTCACTCAGAAGTCACTGGGAAGGTAGGCTCCCTGCATCACCTGCAGATACGAAGTGGATTCAGGTGGACGAAGAAACAGCTCACAGTGCTGATCTTGTCTACAGATTCCACTAAGAGGAAGTCATTTTCTGAGGTCATTTTTCAGTCGTGTCCAACTCTTTGTGAGCACTCTTTGTCAGCCTCAGCACCAGCTGCCCCAGGGGGATGGGGTGCAGCCCCACCTGTGGCACCAGGAAGGGACAGGGAGATTTGTTCATCATCGATTTCATCAATCTTTGTGCCGTGGAAAACTCTCCATGGGGTGAAGGTAATTTTCCCTCCGCAGGTACAGGTAGTGTAGCTGGCCTCAGTTTCCTGGGCTGTGACAGGGTGCTCTGTCAGCTGGTGGCTCCTGAGCAGGACAGCTCCGTCGGGCCCACGTGGGAGGGAGTGAGCCGTCCGTCCCGCCAGCCCAGTGCTCCATGGCCAAAGCATTGCTCTTCTTGAGCACATGAATTCTCTTCCTTGGGGCCTCTGAGAGATGGTTAAAAGGGGAACAGCAAAGCTGGGTGATTAGTTCTGGTGCCTCTGGAAGCCAGCGCTCAGCCTGGAGAAATCACAGGCTCCTCAAAGCCTTCCCTGGAAACTAGACTCCATCACCTTAAACACAGTTCAGACAGCTCCTCACAGGTTCTTCTGTGGGACCCAAGAGACCCTCGACTTTTGGCTCAGGGGTGCTGGTTGCTCATTCTCTTGGGAAAGCCAATTCTTCTTCCTCCTGCAAAACCAAAGGACAGAACCTGAAGTTGTCTGCAAGCAGGAGTCCAGACAAGCCTTTCTGTGCTGCATTTCTACCCTGGCCCCTGGGCACAGGAAACAGCATTGTCCAAGGTCACTCAGAAGTCACTGGGAAGGTAGGCTCCCTGCATCACCTGCAGATACGAAGTGGATTCAGGTGGACGAAGAAACAGCTCACAGTGCTGATCTTGTCTACAGATTCCACTAAGAGGAAGTCATTTTCTGAGGTCATTTTTCAGTCGTGTCCAACTCTTTGTGAGCACTCTTTGTGACCCCATGGAATTCTCCAGGCCAGAATACTGGAGTGGGTAGCTTTTCCCTTCTCCAGAGGATCTTCCCAACCCAGGGATCAAACCTGGGTCTCCCACATTGTGGATTCTTTACCAGCTGAGCCACCAGGAAAGCCCAAGAATACTGGAGTGGGTAGCCTATCGCTTCTCCAGTGGATCTTCCTGACCCAGGAATCGAACTGGGGTCTCCTGCATTGCAAGCAGATTCTTTACCAACTGAGCTGTCTGCGAAGCCGTTCTGAGGTCCCAGGTCTTGTTATTACTAAATTAGGGTTAGACTCAGGACCTCTGTTTTTGGAACTCACTTGGGTGCTCACTTATCAATTTTTGCGGGACTGTAGAGCATTCACGATGTGCCAGGCAGGCAGCGTTCGAGGCCCCGGGGATCCAGACCTGAATTAAATCGACAGGATCTCTGCTCTTGTGGAGCTTACACTCTCAGATCTGCTAAAAGCAGGAAGCCAGCACGGGAATACCTGCATAGAGTCAGCAGTGTCTTCTACTAGGTAGTTAGGGGAGACAGAAAGCGGGGGTGGGCTATTGAGGAGGACATGCCTGGAAAACAGCTCACACTAGGCTCAGCAAAGCTGGACAGGAAGCGAGGGGGCAGCTGTGTGGCTCCTGGAGATAGAGAGACTGCAACTGTAAAAGTCCCAAATTCATGATTTTTTTTTAACCCTTCATCAAAGAGAGTTTTTCAGAATACATTTTCTCATGCATATATTTAAGTTTCCCTGTCTGGCTTACACACACACTCTTAATTAGCTGACTAGAGTTTTTAAAAGGGATCAGCTATAAAAGAAGGATGGAACTGTGCAGGTTTTGCAGACTGTCACTGGGCCCAAGGTGGAGTTGTCACTCAGCCTTCCATCCTTGGTCCGCTCAGGGGCGGGAAGGTTGGTTACGGGAGCTGAGACGTGATGTGTAATAGATGGAGTTGGCAGCATCCCACTGTGTGCATCTGGATGATATAAAGGGTAAAAGAATGCTCTTTGGGGCCTGGGTGTTGGTTCCTAATTCCCGTTTCTCATATACCTGGAAACCAGAGCTGGCTGACCAGGAGGGTGGTGTCCTGCGACTCACAGGGGTCTCACTGCCACGAAAACACAGGCAGCATTGACTGGCACACCTGTGAATTCTGCAGAGTTAGAAAAGAAAACCATTTTTTCCATATGCAGGCAGAGGGCTGGAGATTCTAGAGAGCAGAGGTGCATGTGGTTTGACTCAGCTGCATGTGTGTTAAAGGCGCAGGAGATTGTGACCAACCCATTCATTTTCTCTCACAGAGTTTTTGTAAGGTGTGGGGGCTGGAATGTATCAGAACTTTATTCTAAGCTGATCTAATTCAATTGGGCTTTTGTTGGGTTCCTGATATTAGCGAGATTCTACAAGGGGACAAAACAATATGAGACAGCTTCCTTTCTCTTAAGCGACTCAGGGTCTGTCCTACCGAGGTGGGGCCTGGACAGGGGCCACACACAGGGCCTGTAACACCACAGACCAGGTAGCCCTGGCCCTCTACAGAACACTGCAGGACAGGCTAGACTTGAGCCACGTCTGAGGGATGGGGAAGATTCAAGTCCAGGGAGGACAGAGCAGGTCAGAGAGGAGGAGGTGGGACTCTGAGCATGGTTCCTTGTATAAGATGACAGAGAGGGGGCCTACAGGAAACAGGGCTCCTTGGCACAGGGGGAGCTGTGGGTGGAAGGACTGGGTGGTAGGGAGGACCAATGGCAGGCTTCCATGCCATGTGGAGCAGCCAGTGGTCAGGCTCAACCAACTGGTTTAAAATCCTGGTTCCAGTATTTACTGCATGACTTGCCAGTTTTGTAACCTGAGAATCAGGGCTTCCTTTTATCTTTATTTATAATTTTTCAAATGAAAAGAGTAATAACAGCTCATTTAGCAGGTTGTTATGGGAATTAAATTATATAAAAGTTATATATAAAGTTATAAGAACATCTCCAGCTATAGTGGGTTCTCAACAGAGAGTCATCTATATTCATCGTAAGATCATATCTTGCTTATAGTGAGGACAGAAGGCACCGCAGATAGATGGAGAAGGTTGTAAGCTGACGGAGCAGGAGCAGAGGACTGTGTTCCGGGAGGGGCTGTCTTTCTGGGGAGGGGAGGTGGTGTGGGCGGCGGGGCCGGGCCTGAAGCCCAGGGTGGAGGCCGGAATCCCCGGGTGTCCGAGGGAGGAACCACAGCTCCTCTTCTGAGAAAGTCTCCGTGGACGTCATCCCAGCTTTGAGACTCACTGGAGGCGTCGAGGTGACAGCCGGCGACATGGCTGAGCTTGCATGCACTCTCCACTGCGGGCCAGGCTGACTCCTGAGCAGGATTGCCTTTCCCCAGAGCCGTTGCCATTAACCTCGAGGCCAGGGGGGCGGCTGGGCCTGAGGAGACCCCAGGTTTCCTTCCTGCAGGCTGGGATGAAGCGCCTTTTTGAGTTCATATCCATTGTTCTGACCATCCTACGTGCCTCCTCCAACCAAAGGAGTGAACACTCCTGTTGACTTTTGGCCTGAAGTCCTGCCAGAAGACATCCCGCAATGCTGACCAGTCCTTGGGGGACAGTGAGGGTGGGAGAGAGGGTCCTTGCCAGCCTCTGGACAGGGAACCTGGGACCAGGGTTCCGGAAGGGCAGGCAGGCACAGCACCGGGCAGCACCCTTCACCTCGAGTCCCTCCAGTCTGCATCATGGTAACAGCCAGGGTGGCCCCAACCCCATGGTCACACTCACTGCCCACTGGGCTTGTCCCTGCGGCCCACGGTGGCAGGAGCAGGGGCTTTTGTAGCCAGAGAGCGGTGGTGGGGAAGTGTTGCTGGGCTGTTCTCTGTATTGCCTCTGAGATGAATGAAGCATCTGAGGACTGGTTCACCTGCAGCACTCATGGGCTGTCATGGCAACAGCCCCATCCGGGTCAGGGGAGAGAGCAAGCTCCCTGCTGGCCGGCCGCCTTTCTAGGATTCTGCAGAGGCAGCAGATGAGCAGATGGAAAGAAAGACAGCGGGGAGGCCCTCACTCCATAACTGAGAACCACACGCTGGATCCTGGTCACTCCTGGAGCCCAGAGCTGTGTAGCCTCAGCAGGTGGCAGGATAGAGCAAAGCAGCTTGAATCGCTGGCAAGTGGGAGACAGAACTAATTCTTCAGTCATTGGCCAGTCTAGAAGTGGCTGTTGGGGACTCGTGTGTGGACTCTGCAGTTTCAGAAGAAAGCCTTGCTGTTTCTATCATCTTATATTGATTTAACACCCCACCCCCACCCCGCCACCACCGCCTTTGTTTAGGCTTGGTGTTTGCAAGATTCTAAAGTGAGGTTGGGGGTTTCTGCATGCTGCATTTTGCTCTGGGTGACACCTAGCCCGGTGGCATTCCTTTGAGAGCTATGTGGAGGCCACTTTGACATGGAGTTTTTGATGAAGAAGGGCTGAGTGAGTGAGTGGCAGTTGGCAGAAATGGTAACTGGATTCCCTCGCTGAGAAGTCAGCTTGCAGTGGAACATGCAAAGCCTCTGCCTCAGTGGATAAAGGCACTGAGAGCTGCTCATTCCCCCCCATCCCAGAAATCGACCGCGGGCGCCATGAGCATATGGCACTCCTGTTGGCTCAGCCCTGGAGGCACTGCCAGTCTCCTGCATGGATCCACGGTTCCCCAGCAACTGGTCTGTGCTTTCTGTTGCCTTGTGAGACCAGACCTTTGGAGGAGATAATTACAAGCTGCAGTGTGGTGGGGGTGGGCCAGTAAAGAGGTCCAGAGACCGAGTGAGTCTTTGCACCTCCAAGTCCTGCAGAGAGGTGAGTGCCGGTGACAGGTGGATAGGAAAGTCCATTAATGGTGCCTGACCCTTAGGCGCCCTTTGCCTTAGGAAAAGTCAGGGGTTCCTGACACACTCTGTCTTGTCTGTCTTAACTTAGAAGAGTAGTCTTACCAACACTGAATCTACTGTCATAGACTGTACTTCCAGGGCAGGAGGCGTGTAGTTTTTTCCTTCCCTCCTCTGAGATACTTTGCCTCATGTGAGGTAATTCTTCATTATACATTCATTTGGTTCTCTGTTGCCCTTGCAAGTTTAACAGCCTTAAAAATTGAATGCTTCTTACTGGTTCCGTAATGAAGCAGCAGTTTGTCTTGAGATTCAAATCGAGGTGAAGCTGTGTTGAGTTGGAGCCCAGCCTTGAGCATCTGGAAAATGCGAGCTCTCTCTGGGCGCAGGAGATCCTTGGTGTCACCCGAAGTGGGGAGAAGGTCTTTTAATAGTCTGTGGAGGTGTGAGGAAGGAGGGGAGGGAGGAGCAAGGACATTAACTAAGATTAGAACCTCTCACAGTGAGGACAGCCCCGCCCTCCTCCCATCCGAGCTTCCTGGACGCTGAGATGAGGCTGGGATGCCAACTGCTCTCTATTAAGCGGCTCTTCACTGAGCTTACTGTTCTAGGTTGCGGGCCTTCCTATTTCTAACGTCTCGTTTAAGTTTCCTGACCCAGTGAAAGAGATGCTTCATCACCTCCCATCTTAAATGCAAGGACACCACGTCTTAGTCACACTAAACACCTCTGTGGGGTCACAGGACTATTTAGTACTTGAACCTAGACCTGTCTGATCCCATCTCCTGTGCTCTGAGTCACTAGCTCCTACTGTGAGTTTCTTTCTTTTGCTCTTTCATTTTTTTCTTCATTAGGGTTTCCCTGGAGGCTCAGCGGTAAAGAATCCGCAAGCAATTCAGGAGACATGAATTCGATCCTTGGACCAGGAAGACCCCTTGGGGAAGGGAATGGCAACCCACTCCAGTATTCTTGCCTGGAGAATTCCATGGATAGAGGATCCTGGCAGACTACAATCCATGGGGTTGCAAGAGTTTGACACAACTTAGCAACTCCACCACTAACACACCTCTTTTCCGACATCCATCCTATAACAATGTTGATTCCATTCTCTGTGCTGGTCCCTGGCTTCATCCTGGAGTCATTGTCTTCACTGGTTCTCCTAGGACCTGGCATTCTCCCTGCTGGGTCCTGCTACTTTCAGACAGAGTCTTGGCTGAGAGTGCTTCCTGTCGGGCTCCACATCACTGTGCTCTTCACATCCTGCCCCTTCACTGGGCAACGCCAGCTGTCAGAATCCTGCTTGGGTGTCAGCAGGTCCATTGGGTCAGTTCTTGGGAGTGGCACTTAGCTGTGGCAGGACCCCTGTGGCTTGTCTGCACTAGGGTCCGTTTGCTGCCTGGCTCAGTGGTCCAAGATGCTCTTTCTTAAGGAGGTACAGAACAAGAGAGAGGAGGTGTTGAAGACTTGGAGGGTGCTTATCAGTCATTCAATTCAGTGCTTTTCTAATTAAAACTCAGCCCATCCTCCAGCCCGGATGCCCTCACTGTAGAGAGGATGCTGCAGGAGGCTGTGGACCCTGACCTCCTTCTGCCCTTGTCGCCCTGGGCCTGTGCACTGCCCCTGTCACCCCAGCGCAGCCTCCCAGCAGAGGCTCGGGTGTCTGTAGGTACCACTGGTGAGGAGCCCAGAGCAAGTGTTGCCAAGAAAAACCTTTTCTTGATCTGAGGACCACGTCCTGGTCCCTTGTCAGCATGCAGTGCAGACACAAAGCACTGACCCGGCTATGGGTTGGGGGTCAAGAAAGCGGGTATCTGGGCCATTCTAAGGTCAGTGTGACTTTGCACAGATCACAGTCGCCTGGCCTCAGCTGCCTTTTTTATAAGAGGAAGAGGATAATGGCTGGCTTGCCCTTCAGGAAAGATGGCTGCAAGGATTAAACGCTGCTGCTTCTCAGCGGGGGTGATTTGCTGCAGGGATGTGTCGCAGCATCTGGAGTCCTGCTTGGTCCTCACCAGCCAGACCCGGCGTTGTCTTCTGACATCTGGAGCATAGAAATCAGGGCTGCCGTCTAACGCAGGCTCAGGGAGACTTGCTCCACAGCGGAGGAGCCTCCAGCCCCCCACGTCAGGAGTTCACACTGAGAAGTGAATTCATTTACTGTGTTCCAGCACTGACAGGCTACACTCTGCTCTGACGGCCCAGCAGGCAAGTTCAAAGGCAACTAACCCAGAGATATATTTCCATATCTCCCTCCACCCATGGCCACCACCAAAGGGCGGAGGGGCAGTCTTACAGACCCTCTGCCTCGGAGGCTGGCAGGCTCGGGCGGTCCTGACCGAAGCCTCAAGTCTCTGAATGATGGGACATGTAACTGGTCAGAAGGTGTGCTGCAGGCCACCGCCTGGGCTGGGGGAGGCCACTTTAGCTGGGAGGCTGGGGTTAGATTTCAAGGCCCCTGGAGATGAGCCTGAGCCCAGGCTCTGTCTCTTACCAAGTGAATGAGCACTGTCAAGTTATCTGATCCTGAGCCTTAGATTTCCAACTGTAAACCAGAAAGTAAGTGTTCATGGACTTGGCTAGTGGCACAGTGGGTAAGAATCCGCCTGCCAGTGCAGGGGACTGGGTTCGATCCTTGGTCCAGGAAGATCCCACACACCACAGAGCAGCTTAGCCCAGGCACCGCAACTACTGAGCCAGTGCTCTGGAGCGTGTGCTCCGCAACAAGAGAAGCCACCGCAATGAGAAGCCCGCAGAGCGCAATAAAGAGGAGCCCCATTGGCTGCAACTAGAGAAAGCCCACACACAGCTCCAAAGACCCAGAACAGCCAAAATATAAATAAATAAATAAAAAGAAAACAACTGTCCAGCAGGGTCCCGCACACAAGCAGAGCTGAGTGGGCAGTCGCTGTTGATGCAGTCATTGGTTCAATTGTTATTACTAGATGCTGATATGGTTATTTTTATCACCATGCTATGAGCTTACATCTTTCTGTCTGCTCAGACAGAGACCCTATTTCCAGTGACTCTGAACCCTTACGCATAACAGCGCCCTGAAAATCTGCCTTACTATGTGAATGCCCCAGCCCGTGCCTATTCACCTGACTTACCTGGAGGCCCAGCCAAGCCCAGGCTGTTACTGTTTCACTGAAGCCCACCAGGTAGTTCTAACAAGTAACCAGGATTGGAAATGGATTGTTTTGTGCAGTACCCCTGGCCTACCTTCCTGAAGACCCAGGTAGGGTTGTCTATTCTGATGGACACGAGGGGAGGGACAGAGTGGGTCTGTTCCAGTTTTGCAGCTTTTTTCTATTATTGTCTGGTCTCCTTCCTCAGCAGACTTCAGGAGGCCCCCGGGGTGTGCAGAGCCCCTCGTCCTGGCCCCCACTGGTCATCAGAGGAAAGTCAGAGCAGATGAGATGAGGGAAGAGACCCTGACGCTTGTCATTTGTCGGCTCAAGTCCATCTTGGTGGTCGGTGATTACCGTGACTAACTTCCTGTGCGTCATCCTCTATAGATTATATCACTTTGTTCTAATCAGTTTATTTGAGTGAGTGGTCTGAAGTCACCTGCTCCAGTGAATTAGAAGTACCCTCTGCAGAGATGTGGGGCTTTGGTAAGGATGAAGCTGAGGCCTCCGTGTGTGGCAGAGGGTGTGTAGAGGCTGCTCTTCACCAGTGTGGGGAGCTTGTGCGTGGGGTCTGAGAGCAGTTAGGGCTACCCTGAGCATCGGTTCACCCCATCCTTTCCTCCTGGCGAGGCTCCCTCTGTTTACTGTGGATCCCAACATCTAGAAAGAGCCTGGTGAAATTTTTTAAGTGAAAAAAATTACCACCATGACCATCGTTCTTTTTGTATTGTAAATACACAGTTCAAATACAGGAAAAACTAAGTGAATAAGCAAAGGAAGATAATATATGTATGTGTAGATATAGATATAATTTTTAAGATATAATAGTAATAGTAAAAATACAGAAAGACATAAGGAGATTCTTTATAGTTGCTAAAACTTCAACTGGAAGTAAAGCAGAATTTTAAAATAACAGAGCTCCAGTCACAATAGAAATACAAGGTTTCACAGTGTTACATAGGATTTAAAGATATAGAGGCTTTACAAGCCAATATAGCACAAGAGTAAAAGATTAAGACAAAAAGCTAGACTCTTAACATAAAAAGTAAAAAACACCAATACAGTATACTAATGCATATATCTGGAATTTAGAAAGATGGTAATGATAACCCTATATGCGAGACAGCAAAAGAGACACAGATGTATATAGTCTTTTGGTCTCTGTGAGAGAGGAAGAGGGTGGGATGATTTGGGAGAATGGCATTGAAACATCTATAATATCATATAAGAAACAAATCGCCAGAGAAGGCGATGGCAACCCACTCCAGTACTCTTGCCTGGAAAATCCAGTGGACGGAGGAGCCAGGTAGGCTGCAGTCCATGAGGTCGCAACGAGTTGGACATGACTGAGCGACTTCACTTTTACTTTTCATTTTTATGCATTGGAGAAGGAAATGGCAACCCACTCCAGTGTTCTTGCCTGGAGAATCCCAGGGATGGTGGAGCCTGGTGGGCTGCCGTCTCTGGGGTCGGACATGACTGAAGCGACTTAGCAGCAGCAGCAGCAGCAGCAATGAATTGCCAGTCTAGGTTCAATGCAGGATACAGGATGCTTGGGGCTGGTGCACTGGGATGACCCAGAGGATTGGTATGGGGAGGGAGGTGGGAGGGGGGTTTAGGATTCGGAACACATATACACCTGTGGTGGATTCATATTGATTCACTTTTACTTTTCATTTTTATGCATTGGAGAAGGAAATGGCAACCCACTCCAGTGTTCTTGCCTGGAGAATCCCAGGGATGGTGGAGCCTGGTGGGCTGCCGTCTCTGGGGTCGGACATGACTGAAGCGACTTAGCAGCAGCAGCAGCAGCAGCAATGAATTGCCAGTCTAGGTTCAATGCAGGATACAGGATGCTTGGGGCTGGTGCACTGGGATGACCCAGAGGATTGGTATGGGGAGGGAGGTGGGAGGGGGGTTTAGGATTCGGAACACATATACACCTGTGGTGGATTCATATTGATGTATGGCAAAACCAATACAATATTATAAAGTAAAAATAAATAAATAATAAAATTAAGAAATGAAATTTAAAAATTAAAAATTAAATAAATTTTCAGAAAAGGTAAAAAAGATATAGGATTAAAAAGAGGAAATAACTACAAAAGTAAAATTTTAAGAAATTATAGAAACTATTGCAGTACGTTTTAAAATGAAGAGATTTTTAGTTTGATTTCTTTGTTTGTTTTTAAGGAAATAGGGTAGTACTTGAAAATTAGAATGAACAGAAAAAAGAAGCAACTCCACTGGGAAGCAGATGAGGCAAAGGCTATACCTAAGTCCTGGGTGGTCCTGACTCTTCCGTGGAGATAAGGCCAGCATCGCTCCTGGGTGAGACTGCAGGGGATTGGTCCAGGGCCAGCCATCTGCCTGCACACCTGCAGGCCATGCTCCTCATCATTTATCCTTATCAGGGCTGGCCGGTGAGGGTCAGAAATGTGGGGTAATAACCTGGGCATCTGGGTGAAGCCAGGCCCCACCACCAACTCTTCCCTGTGAAACTTACCAGCTGGCCAAGGGACAGCAAGGTAACAGGACTTCAGGAGTTCTGACCCCACGTGGCCGGTTCTGCTTATCTGTAACCTCCTGTAAGAATGCATAACAGAAAGGCTCACCAGGGACCAAATCCCCTCTGTCTTTGATTTTCATTCCTGGATCCTCACTTTATCTTTGCTAATCACCATGGAAAGCAGATAGCAGAATGCTCAGTTATGACTTGGACTTGGGGTCAAATCCTAGCTTTCTTCATTACTATTAATAGCTATGTAACTTGTAAACAAACTTCCCTCGTAGCTCAGTTGCTAGAGAATCTGCCTGTGATTCTGGAGACCCAAGTTCGATTCCTGGGTTGGGAATATCCCCTGGAGAAGGAAATGGAAACCCACTCCTAGAAAGGCTCACCAGGGACCAAATCCCCTCTGTCTTTGATTTTCATTCCTGGATCCTCACTTTATCTTTGCTAATCACCATGGAAAGCAGATAGCAGAATGCTCAGTTATGACTTGGACTTGGGGTCAAATCCTAGCTTTCTTCATTACTATTAATAGCTGTGTAACTTGTAAACAAACTTCCCTCGTAGCTCAGTTGCTAGAGAATCTGCCTGTGATTCTGGAGACCCAAGTTCGATTCCTGGGTTGGGAATATCCCCTGGAGAAGGAAATGGATACCCACTCCAGTAATCTTGCCTGCAAAATTCCACAGACAGAAAAGCCTGGAAGGCTACAGTCCATGGGATATCAAGAGTTGGACACAACTTAGTGACTAAATCACCATCAACCTGTAAACAAACCTATCGACTTCTTCAAACTCTAGTTGCCTCATTTGAAAAAAAGAGGATAAACTTTGCTGGTAGCTTAGTGGTAAAGAATCCACCTGCCAATGCAGGAGACAGGAGTTTCATCCCTGGGTTGGGAAAATGCCCTGGAGAAGGAAATGGCAATCCACTCCAGTATTCTTCACTGGAGAATCTCATGGTCAGAGGGGCCTAGCAGGCTATAGTCCACGGCATCGAAACAGTCAGACATGACTTAGTGACTAAACAATAACAACAACAAACTTTCGCTCTCCTAAATGTGCAAAGGAACTGTTTTTCTAGGTTGGGAACTAATGAGGGTGGTAATCTGTTTCTGATATGCCTTTCTATCCTCAATATGCCCAGTACATGAAAAGTGTTCAATGTGTGTCTGATAATATAAAAACTATTTTTTCTTTTTAGCTTATTTTTTTTGAAGGATAATTGCTTTACAGAATTTTGTTGTTTTCTGTCAAACCTCAACATGAATTAGCCATAGGTATACATATATCCTCTCCCGTTTGAACCTCCCTCCCATCTACTGCTCCATCCCACCCCTCTAGATTGACACAGAGCGCCTGTTGGAGTTCCCTGAGCTATACAGCAAATTCCCATTGGCTGTCTATTTTACATATGGTAATGTAAGTTTCCATGTTACTCTCTCCATCCATCTCACCCTCTCCTTCCCTCTCCCCATGTCCATAAATCTATATTCTCTATGTCTCTTTCTCCATTACTGCCCTGTAAATAAATTCTTCAGTTCCATCTTTCTGGATTCCGTGTATATGTGTCATAATATGATACTTATCTTTCTCTTTCCAACTTACTTCACTCTGTATAATAGGTTCTAGGTTCATTCACCTCATCAGAACCGACTCAAATGTGTTCCTTTTTATGGCTGAGTAACATCGCATTGTGTATCTGTACCCCAACTTCTCTATCCATTCATCTGTCGATGAACATCTAGGTTGCTTCCATGTTCTAGCTATTGTAAATAGTGCTGAATGAACAATGGCATACATTTGTTTTTTTCAGTGGTTTCCTCAGGGTATAGACCTAGGAGTAGGGTTACAGGGTCATATGGTGGTTTTATTCCTAGTTTTTTAAGGAATTTCCATACTGTCTTCCGTAGTAGCTCTATCAATTTTCATTCCCACCACCAGTGCAAGAGTGTTCCCGTTTCTCCACATCCTCTCCAGCATTTATTGTTTGTAGACGTTTTGATGAAGGCCATTCTGACTGGTGTGAAGTGATATCTCATTGCAGTTTTGATTTGCATTTCTCTAGTAATGAGCGATGTTGAGCATCTTTCCATGTTTTGGTAGACATCTGTATGTCTTCTTTGGAGAAATATCTGTTTAGGTCTTTTCCCCATTTTTTGATTGGGTTGTTTATTTTTCTGGCATTGAGTTGCATGAGCTACTTGTATATTTTGGAAATTAACCCCTTGTCAGTTGCTTCTTTTGCTATTATTTTCTCCCATTCTGCATGTTGTCTTTTCACTTTGCTTATAGTTTCCTTTGCTGTGCAAAAGCTTTTAAGTTTAATCAAGCCCCACTTGTTTACTTTTGTTTTTATTCCTGTTACTCCAGGAGGTGTATCATAGAGGATCTCGGTTTGATTTACATCATCATGTGTTGTGCTTGTTTTCCTCCGAAAGGTTTCGTTTCTGGTCTTTTAGGTCTTTAATCCATTTTGAGTTTATCTTTTTGTGTGGTGCTAGGAAGTGTTATAATTTCATTCTTTTACATGGAGCTGTCCAGTTTTCCCAGCACCTTTTATTGATGAGGCTGTCTTTTCCCCATTGTTTATTCTTGCTTCCTTTGCAAAAAATAAGGTACCCATAGGTGCATGGGTTTATTTCTGGGCTTTCCATCTTGTTCCATGGGTCCATATGCCTGTTTTTGTGCCAGTACCCTACTATCTTGATGATTATAGCTTTGTAGTCTAATCTGAAGTCAGGAAGGTTGATTCCTCCAGCTTCATTCTTCTTTCTTGAGATTGCTTTGGCTATTCAGAGTCTTTTGTGTCTCCATATGAATTGTGAAAAATTTTTTTCTAGTTCTGTGAAAAATGCCATTGGTAATCTGATAGAAATCACACTGAATCTGTAGATTGCATTTGGTAGTATAGTCATTTTCACAATATTGATTCTTCCTATTCAGGAACATGGACTATCTCTCCATCTGTTTATGTCATCTTTGATTTCTTTCATTAGTGTCTTGTAATTTTTTTGTGTGTACAGTTCTTTTGTCTCCTTTGGTAAGTTTATTCCTAGATATTTAATTCTTTTGGTTGCAATGGTGAATGGGATTGATTCCTTAATTTCTCTTCCTGATTTTTCGTTGTTAGTATATAGAAATGCAAGTGATTTCTGTGTACTGATTTTTGTATCCTGCAACTTTGCTAAATTCACTGATTAGCTCTAGTAATTTTCTGATACTCTCTTTAGGGTTTTCTATGTACAGTATCATGTCATCTGTAAACAGTGAGAGGTTTCCTTGTTCTTTCTGATCTGGATTCCTTTTATTTCTTTTTCTTCTCTGATTGCTGTAGCTAGGACTTGCAGAACAATGTTGAATAATAGTGGTGAGAGTGGACACTCTTGTCTTGTTCCTCATCTTAGGAGGGATGCTTTCAGTTTTTCATCATTGAGAATAATGTTTGCTGTAGGCTTGTCATATATGGCCTTTACTATGTTGAGGTAGGTTCCTACTGTGTCCATTTATTGAAGAGTTTTAATCATAAATGGGTGCTGAATTTTGTCAAAGGCTTTTTCTGCATCTATTGAGATTATTGTATGGTTTTCATCTTTCAATATGGTGTATCACATTGATTGATTTGTGTATATTGAAGAATCCCTGCACCCCTGAAATAAGCCCAACTTGATCATGGTGTATTTTGCATCTGTGTTCATCAGTGATACTGGCCTGTAGTTTTTCTTTTTTTTGAAAATTATATCTATCAGAACAAAACTAACTAAAGCACAAACTGGAAAACAAAACTAAAGCAAGGTGCCAGTTGGGGAATAAAGCAATGAAAATACAACTAGCAAAATGTTGAGAGGAAAGAAGAGAATAAAAGGATATATATGTAAAGTTAAAGAGGTATACGAAGAAGATTTATATACATTAAAGATTAGCTGCAAGGAGAAAAAAACAGTAGGAAAGGCAAACAAAGGAATAAATATAGAAAAATTTATTAGGTTTTTTAAAAAATTAAAAACTAAAATTATAACAGAGAAAAGACAAAATGGAAGGAGAAAGAAAAAAGAAAAAAAAAGAAAACTGCATGGGACTGCAAAAGCCCAACATAGAGGCAGAGGTTTATAACAACAATAAAAAGTGTGACTAAATTAAAAACAGTAGGAAAGGCAAACAAAGGAATAAATATAGAAAAATTTATTAGGTTTTTTAAAAAATTAAAAACTAAAATTATAACAGAGAAAAGACAAAATGGAAGGAGAAAGAAAAAAGAAAAAAAAAGAAAACTGCATGGGACTGCAAAAGCCCAACATAGAGGCAGAGGTTTATAACAACAATAAAAAGTGTGACTAAATATACACATATACACTCATAAGCAAAATCAAAACAGTCCAACAAAAATAAAGTACAATAGATTGACCTAGGGAACAAAGGAAGCCAAAAATTATATTCACCAGAAGAAAACTAATTAAAGCACAAACTGGAAAACAAAGCTAAAGCAAGGTGCTAATTCAGGAATAAAGCAATGAAAATAAAACTAACAAATAGGTTGAGAGGAAAGGAAAGAAAGAAAAGAAAGAATAGATATGCAAAGTTAAACAGAGGTAGAATAAAGAAAGTTTGTATACATTAAAGATTAACTGCAAGGGGAAAAGAACAGTAGGAAAAGCAAAGAAATAAATGTATAAAAAAATAATAGGTTTAAAAATTAGAAATTAAAATTAAAAAGAGAAAGAGAAAAAAGAAAACTCCATAGAACTGCAAAAGCCCAACGTAGAGGCAGAGGTTTATAACAGCAATGAAAAAATATGGCTAAAAAAATATAGAGCTCAAAATCTTAATTAGATTTCATAGTGCCAATAAAATGACAACTCTAACAGAGGAGGGAAAAAAGGGAAAAAATCCAAAGACTCTACATAATAAGTCAAAACATAAGAATGATAAATGTTTCTCTTGTGTTACTGCTGTGCAGAATCCTTTCCCTCACTGGGAGTCACAGTCCACCTCACCTCCCTAAGATGCCCCCCAACACTGTGCTGATCTCTGGACCTGCTATGGGGGCAGCTCTGACTCTAATCTGGTTCTACTCCTCTGTGCTCTTGCTTCCAATGTCCACAGCTATCAGAACTAGTGCGTTTTCTTTTGTGGGAGCTCAATGACATTTTATATATTCCATAGACACAGATTCTGCTTAGTTGATCGTGTGTATTTAATCTGCAGCTTGTGGGAAGGTTTTGGGTCTTCTTCCTTAGCCACATTGCCCCTGGGTTTCAATTGTGGTTTTATTTCCACCTCTGCACGTGGGTCATCCACTGGGGTTTGTTCCTGAGGCTGCCCTGGAGGAGTTGGGTTTGCCCCTGTGAGGGCCACGTGTGGAGGTGGTGCAGCTGCTTCAATCGCAGTGGTTTTGGCACCACCACATACTCAGCGGAGATGGCGGCTAGGGCAGCAGGAAATATAATGCTCTAGAATGGTGTGACAACCAGTATTGGCCAATATGGTCGAGTATTCTTCTCTAGAAAAGCTCCCTCCCTGACAGAGAAGCCTGGCAGGCCACAGTCTACAGGGTCACAAAGAGTCGGACACTACCAAAGTGTGTGTATAGATGCAAGAATTTTTTTTTGACTATGGCAGCTCTGGTTCCCAATAGGAAAAGGAGTCCGTCAAGGCTGTCTATTGTCACCCTGATTATTTAACTTATATGCAGAGTACATCATGAGAAACGCTGGACTGGAAGAAACACAAGCTGGAATCAAGATTGCCGGGAGAAATATCAATAACCTCAGATATGCAGATGACACCACCCTTATGGCAGAAAGTGAAGAGGAGCTAAGAAGCCTCTTGGTGAAAGTGAAAGAGGAGAGTGAAAAAGTTGATTTAAAGCTCAACATTCAGAAAATGAAGATCATGGCATCCGATACCATCACTTCATGGAAATAGATGGGGAAACAGTGGAAACAGTGTCAGACTTTATTTTGGGGGGCTCCAAAATCACTGCAGATAGTGACTGCAGCCATGAAATTAAAAGATGCTTACTCCTTGGAAGAAAAGTTATGACCAATCTAGATAGTATATTCAAAAGCAGAGACATTCCTTTGCTGACTAAGGTCCGTCTAGTCAAGGCTATGGTTTTTCCAGTGGTCATGTGTGGATGTGAGAGTTGGACTATGAAGAAGGCTGAGTGCCGAAGAATTGATGCGTTTGAACTGTGGTGTTGGAGAAGACTCTTGAGAGTCCCTTGGACTGTAAGGAGATCCAACCAGTCTATTCTGAAGGAGATCAGCCCTGGGACTTCTTTGGAAGGACTGATGCTAAAGCTGAAACTTCAGTACTTTGGCCACTTCATGGGAAGAGTTGACTCACTGGAAAAGACTCTGATGCTGGGAAGGATTGGGGGCAGGAGGAGAAGGGGACAACAGAGGATGAGATGGCTGGATGGCATCACGGACTCGATGAATGTGAGTCTGAGTGAACTCCGGGAGATGGTGATGAACAGGGAGGCCTGGTGTGCTGCGATTCATGGGGTCGCAAAGGGTCGGACATGACTGAGCGACTGAACTGAACTGATGGCAGCTCTGCCTCAGTGAGAGTTGAGCATGACGGTGGAACAGCTGCTTGGCTTGCAGGGACCCTGGCGATGCAAAGTGTGCAGGGACATGGACTGCCTCTGCCACAGGAGTTATTGCCCTATCAGAGTCTTTTTTGAGCCTCTTGAGGCTGGCAATCAGAGGCCTCTTTGGCCAGTCTTTCTCCATAGCTCCACCTGTTCAGGTGCTTAGAGGGCACCCTTATCTGGGGTCCTTCTCTGTTGTTCCGCACGTCAGGCACATAGAGGGCCTTCCCTGGCTGGGGTCCTACTCTGTAATTGGTGCATCAGGCACTTAAAGGGACACCCTGGGTGGGGTCCTGCTTTGTAGTTCAGTGGGTCAGGCTTTTGATGGACCAGCCTCTCTATTGTTCAGTTGCTGATGCTGGCTTGTGGGGAGAGAGAGGCTATGGTGATGGCTCCACGCCCAACGCATGACTCAGCAGTATCACCTTGCTTCCTAGACTTTCCTCCGCAGGCATTTACATCCACAGTCTCCTCCTTCCAAGCCCCTCAGTGTGTCTCTCCGCAGTCAGCAGCAGCCCTTGCCCTGAGATTGCTCCACAATCCCTAAACTCCAGCTCCGAGCCACTGCACCTTCCGGGGGACCAGCATTCCTGGCCAGGGTATGTATGGCTGCGGCAAGGACTGTCTGATTCTCATACCATTAAGGCTGCCACAGATCAGCTGTTTCACTCTTAGCCTTAAATGTTTCTCCTCTGACTCAGACAGTTTCCCCAATGTGGGTATCAGACCCCTGCTTCAGTCCCCCCACCTGCCGAGGGCAGGTCCAATCATACTAACATGCCTGTTTCTCCCTGTTCCTTTGTTGTACCGAGTTTTACGTGGTTCTATATATTTTTTTCTGCTGGTCAGGTAGTCCTGTCTACTCCCAGCTGGTATCCTGCATGCACTTCTGTGTCTGAAGGTGTGTTCCTGATTTATCCGTGGAGAGAGATGTACTCCATGTCCACCTACTCTCCGCCATCTTGTTCTCATCCTAAAAGCTAATTTTTTAAAGCAATGAATTGCTCTATGCCAGGAACTGTGCTGTGCACTTTACTCTGATTAAATCAATTAATCTTTATATCACACTCTCAGGCACACAGGTTTGTTACTATCCTGTTCTGCGCATAAGGCTTAGAAGTTAAATAATTTGCCCAAGGCCACCCACCTAGTTTCGATTTTTAGCCATAACTTAACGAGTGTTCAGATTTTCAGTGAGCATGGATTTAAGATGGGGTAAGCAGGCACTGAATGATGGCTAGAAGAGCCAGCACACTCTTAGTGTCCACAGTGTTCTCTGAAGCCTGGTACCCAGCACCAAAGTGTCTTCTCAACAGTCATGCTTTAAGCCCCTGAGGGGCAGCATCTCAGTATGAGCCCCAAGCTGGTTGATCAGGGCCCAGACACACATTACCCCCAGTCTCAGACCTCAGGGTGGGAGGTGTCCCCAGGGATCCTGGACTGTGCACTCAACCTTATCCTCTGAATGGCCAGTCCCTGTCTCTGCAAGGGAAACGGAACGTTCATGCTGCCTGGGGAGCCTGGATCAATGACTCTTAGGTCCACAGAATCCCACATCCACTCGGCCGCAGTAGAGAGGCTAAAGGGCAGAACTGCTTGAGGGAGTCAGGAGCATGAGGAGATGTGGACGGTGGTGTAGGGGCAGATTTAGCAGAGTTGGGAACTCCTGCCCTAGGGACTCCAGTGCTGATCACACAGGACTTCTCTCGTGCCCCAGGTCTGGGGATATGACCCTGGAGAGCTGCATTGGGCTCTAGCACTCAGATGAAAGTATAAGGGCATTTTATCCCTGCAGTTGGCATGAACTGGAGCATAAGCACAAATCTGAGTGTCTTGGCAAGATCCTCATGCCAACTGCACCAAATGGACCTTCTAGTACAGATTGGGACTTAATAAAGTAAGACAGTGCATGTCAGCCTCCCTCTTGGCAATGCGCATGCACACACACACACACACACACACACACACACACACACCATTTTCTTTTCTGTTTCCTCCAGAAAGGAGGGGCACAATCGGTGAAATAAACAATCTTAGTTTTTGTTTTTGGTTTTTTTTTGAGGGAAAGAAAATTTAGTTGTGAAATGACAAGAAACTAAAGCTGTGAGAAAGACAGGCTCAGGATTGCACTCAGTTCTGCTGAGGAAAACAGGAAAAGATGAGAGAGAAATGAGGCTTAATTTTAATGAAGGGAAATTTGCTGCTGAGTGGAGAGATGCAGGAAGTGGGGGTGCACCAGCTTCCGAAGGGAGGGCCTTGCATTCCATTGTGACGAACATGCCCTGATCCCTTAGGAAGCAGCCTCGGCGCTCAAAAGCCTAAAAGACAGCATGCTGAATGCAGAGCACAGAGCAGAAGTCTGTGGTGCGGGCAGGAGGGGACCCCCCTTCTTCCCAGACGAGCTTGGGGGAGGTTGGCTAAGGACATGCCTTTCTCGGTAATTCAGATTTTTCTTCCATATGAGCACTTTGAACGTGAGAAAGATGCTGTGGATCTTGGCAGGGTCTCCCATCTTTCTCCTCATCTCTAACTTGATCAGATTTCCTGATCATGGGTTTCTGTGACATCTTAAAGGCTTCATTACCATTTATTACCTATTAACATAATTTTAAAAAATATAAATACATATATATTCTAATATGCCAAAAATTGGAAATATATGTATATACATATATACCTATAAATATATATATGTATATATATAATCTCACTATTTCTGGTTCTTTCTGCATTTTGATAGGTATTAAGATTACTTCAGTGGGAATGGAGTTTGATTGGAGTAAAAAGGCAAAGGTAAATTGTCTCCACTTGGGGCAAACTGTACTCCATCTGTTAGTTTATTAACTTGAACTAAGTGTTCTCAGGTTCCACATCTATAGATTCAAGCAGTAGTAGATCTGTGTTCTGTTTAAGATCTGTGGCTGGTTGATGTGTGGGTTTGGAATCTAGAAGTATGGGGGCCTACTGTGGGGCTTGAGCGTCTGTGGGTTTTGGTATCCTGTGGGGTCCTGCAACTGGCCCTCTGCAGATAGTGAGGGATGGTTGTAATTATGTTTGTGTGAGCAGACTTGGTCTGTTAAAAGATAGATGGGGCTGGGAATGACCCCCCCCCCACAGATAATGCAGTCTAACAGTCTGATATTTGGATAGGCTAACATAGAGGGCAAAAAAAAAGATGCCTTGACATATATTTATGCCAAATCAGAACGTCTAGTATCGCCCACCTGAAGCTGGTGCTTTTAATACTAGAAATTCTAGGATGCATAGCGGTAAAATAGAAAGTATATGTAATACTATATGTAGAATATGTACATACATTAATATCTATAATACATTGGAAAAGACCCTGATGCTGGGAAAGATTGAGGGCAGGAGGAGAAGGGGGCAACAGAGGATGAAATGGTTGGATGGCATTACTGACTTGATGGACATGAATTTGAGCAAACTCCAGGAGATAGTGAAGGACAGGGAAGCTTGGCATGCTCTATTCCATGGGGTCACAAAGAGTTGGACATGACTGAGCAACTGAGCAGCTACAACATATACTGTTCTATATGTATCTATAATACATAGATATAATTCTGCATATATATCGAACATATGTACTTATATATAAATGTACATTTTTGAAATGTATACGTAGATATATCTAAGCTAAAATTTGATATTGTGTGAGCAAGAAAGGGGCATTGAGTGCTCTGTTGAAGCATAAAGCAGTACGTGATTTGCTGTTTAGGGGTTGGCTGGTGATCATTTGACCTGCAGATGCAGGCGTGAGCCCGCAGCGGTGGAGCTATGCCTGTAACCTCGGGCAGGCCCGTAGGCTAGCCGGCTGGGGTGTGGACGGACTGTGGGGGCCTCGAGCAGTTCCTTCTGAAAGTGACTTCCTTCTCTTCTGGAAAAATAATGTTTTGTGCAGACCCACAATTTCTCATTTTCTTAGAAGTTCTGCAGAACTTCAGGCAACAAGGTTTTTCTTCATCTTGATTCCAGCCCTGCTTTCTTAGATAATTGATTTTTTCCCTTTGGGTAAGCAGGGGCAGCCTAGTGGTAATTACAAGAGTGGTGGCATGCCATCTCTAAACTCCTTAAATTCTCCTAGAAATGGCTCCCAGCTTGGATTTGAGTGATGAGAAGGCTGTCTCTTCAGACTGTGGACAAGGCAGCGGTCAGACAGCATTTTCAGTAAAAAGGGGGAAAGCAAGGAGCCTTTTCAACTATTCAGGGAGAACCGCAAAATAGTGAAGTAAATCCTTATCAGGAATGTTAGTGAGAAAAATAAAATATGAAATCTGTGCGATTAAAATCAAATCTTCCCCCTTCTGCTCTGCTGGAGCAGACTGCCAAACACCAGCACGAGGTCGGCACAGGGAGGCCTTTGGTGTTTAATTACTGCCAAGGCTGCTTCTGGGTTCAAAGCGCTTCCCCCAGCCCCCACAGAGGGATGAGAATCTGAGAGAATTACAGGCGCTCCCTTCTGAGTGATTTAGAATCCTGGACAACAAACAGTACTCCTGTTAACTGAACTGGAGAGATCCAAGCCCATTTGGCCTCAAGAGTGTGTTCCTGTTGGGGTGAGGGATCAGTTAGTGGGGAGCCAAAAGCTGGAACCACTGTCTGCTGTCCCAGGACCGCCCCTCGGGGCCCCTCCATCCTTGCTGCTGCCTCCCTCTTTAGTTGCTCTCATCCTGTCTTCAGGGATTTCAGACCAACAAGCGTGGACCGTGGGTGCCAGAATAAGCGGACATCTGGAACGTAACCTCCAATTCTGTGCCTGGCGGTTTGGTGGGTGTCCTGCCCACTTGGAGAAGAGGCTGATCCTGTTCAGCTCATCTCCTGACCTGTGGTGCTGCTGAAGGTCACAAGTCGCATCACCCTGAAGGATGTCCTCAGTCTTGCAGTGTTTTTTTTCTCTTAGCAGTCACAGCAGTTGCTGTTCTTGGCTTCTTTCTGGGTGCCTGTGAACCTGAGATGCCTTTTCATGCAGGGCCTGCCTTTCAGTTCAGACCATAGTATCTTTCCACTTACATTCAGATTTATTTCACTTCAAGCAGTGATTTCATCACCTTTGTCCTTTGCAAGAGACAAGGTTGTTTTGCATAAGCTCCCGAGTTGAGCAGAAAGAACACAAGGGGCTGTGGAGACCCTGTGGAATTACAGTCCAGTCTTCTGCTTCTTAGATAAGGAGGTGAGAATTGATGTTTCACCACCAGATAGCCCTCTGTGGATGGGCAAGCCCGTACAAGATCCCCATGTGCACTTGCCCGGCTAAGAGAAACAGGAGGCTGGTGGGCGTGGACCACAGGAAGCCATGTCTCTGGGTGCTTAGATGGCCAAGGTGCCCCTGGACTAGATCTTATCCCTGCTGTTTAGTCCAGCCCATGCTGTATTTCTTATCATTAAACATATCATCAGCTTTTTAGAAATGGAAGTGCGATTTATTTATAATGTTGTGTTAGTTTCTAATGTACAGAAAAGTGATTCGGTTTCATACAGACATATTATTTTTCTTATATCTATATATCAGATATAGTTCCCTGTGCTATAGTAAAGGACCTTTATATCTATTCTGTATATAGTAGCGTGTATCTGCTGGTCTCAAATTCCTTCTTTGGTCCTTCCCCTTTCCCCTTTGGTAACCAAAGCTTGTTTTCTATATCTGTTAGTCTACTTCTGTTTTGTAAACAAGTTCATTTCAATCATTTTTTAGATTCCATGTATTCGTGATATCATATATTTGCCTTTGTCTAATTGTACCTTATACGATAATCTCTAGATCCATGCATATTGCTGCAAATGACATTATCTCATTCTTTTTATGGCTAACAGTCCACTGTATGCATATGCCAACTCTTTATCCATTCATCTGCCAATGGACATTTAGGTTGCTTCCATGTCTTGGCTATCTATCGTAACTAGTGCTGCTGTGAACATTGAGGTGCCTGTATGTTTTCAAATTATACTTTTCTTAGGGTGTAAGCCTAAGTGTGGGATTGCTGGACTGTTTGATAACTCTCCTTTCAGCTTTTCAAGGAATTTTTGTGCTGTTTTCCGTGGTGGCTTTATTGACTTACGTCCCCACCCACAGTGTAGGAGGGTTCCCTTTTCTCCACACCCTCTCCAGCTTTTATTATTTAGACTTTTAGATCATGGCCATTCTGATTACTGTGAGGTGGTACCTTATTGTAGTCTTGATTGGCATTTTTTTCTGGTATGTAGGAATGTTAAGTATCTTTTTCATGTTTCACAGCATTCTTTTTAATTCAATGTCTGTTAATATTAATTCAGTTTTGTGTACTCCAGGTCTTGTACAAGCAGTTGTTGAAAAATATACCACTTAAAATTGCTCAACTGTATTCCTTCAACAAGTATTTATAGAGCAGGCTTCCGATGCCTGGCACTGTGCTGGTCTCAGGGGATAAAGCAGTGGGTGGCTGGGGAGGTGACAGAATGGACTGAGTTGGTGGCAGGGGAAGTAGAGGAAACATGGAGGCATCTGATAAATGTCTGGAGACAGAGATGGGGGCACTGGGTGCTGGGCGGATGCAGAAAGTAGGGACTCCAGGATGGTTCCTGTCTTGTTGGTGTTAGTAGTCCATGCTGTTGTGGTCCCCACTGACAGACACAGTGGGTCTTGGGAAAGACAGGACTCTTCTCAAGTTCCTAAACAGCTGACATTTAAAAAACATTTGATCTTTAATGCAGTAGCTAGTGCCTATAAGAATTAACTGATAAGGTTAAAACTTACATTTTAAAAGGCATGGGACCCACCCCTGTCTTACTGTATCAGATTATTTGGATGGTGAGAACTAAGCATCTGTGTTTGGAAAAGACCCTAGATGACTTTTTACAAAATCCTGGTTAAAAATATACTCCTGAAAAGCATCCCCAACAACAGATGTGGGTATTATGTGCTTGTGGATGGGATGTGCATGTGTGTCTGTATAAATTCAACCATGGTATGTTTTAAATCCCACTCTGAGTTCTGCAAATACCTGCCTTTAATTAATCTCTGCCCAATTACCATCCATCAGAGGCTGTTTAGAGAATGAAAGCTGATTTCAATATTGGTCTGAGCAGAAATAAATAAGTGAGGGATGTACTGAGAGAGGGAACACAGGTTGTACCTGCTAGCCTTCAGCCGTCTTGAAATAATTTGGATGTATTTTCTCTTTCTCTCTCATTTTCTAAATCAGCAGGTACCTTTAATTCAAGTAAATCACTGAAAGTTGATATCTGTTAATATAAAATCAGGCTGCAATTTGAGTATTTTTCAGCAGAAGGCTTCTGTGTGGTGCTATGATTTTTGAGACTGTGTGGTTTCTGAGAGGCATCGTGCTCAGTTTGCACTCACATGCAGCAATCATGAACACTCACACCAACTCGTGTGTTTGAAACACGCAGGCAGGCATGTTCCACAGTCATCACCACCCTGATCCATGGAAGCAGACTGGAGTCCCTAACAGGCAGCAGACACTTAGTCCCTATGTCTATTATTATATATTTCAGCTAAATTAGCGTCAGTAGCTAACCTGCATGAATATAAGGTAATGAGACGTACAGATATTCCTGCAGGAAATCAAAAGCAGTGTGGAGAAGCCTGGTTTTATGTTTTTGATGTAACCAAAATTGCAGTATACTACTGCCATCCTGAGTGGCCCGTGCTGTGAAAATGCCTTTTCAGTCGCCTTAAAGGCCAAGTGTTACCAAACTATAAATAAAGAGAATGTTTAGGAACACACACACACACACACACACGCACGCGCGCGCGCACACACACACACACGGATCTGCTCTCCAGCCTCTGTGTGCTGACAGCCCGATACAATCACCATCCAAACCGACTAGGGGTAAAATCAATTTAACCAAAATTGATGCTCTTTTGTAGAGCTGCTTAAAGTCTAAGTGGAAGTGAAACCTTTGAAGCTGCCTCCCTTCCATAGATGCAGCACTTACTGAGCTCTTGATGGCCCCAGGAACCTGGGGACTGTTTCATGTTCCCGGGACATGGCACCTTCCTTCCGGGAGCCACAGAGGAGCGAGGGGAGGGGCCAAAAGTGAACAGATTGTGAGTTTTGTCTTTCATACCATATTTCCTCCTCCTTAGTCCTGAGCTAGCCCGAGTGGCCGTCCTGTGCTCTTTGTACCTGGGCAGACTGATGGCCCCCGTAAAATAGTTCCCTTTGCAGAAAGCACTGGGAGAAAGATAGCACAGGCCAGAGACAGCATCCAGTTCTAAACTGTGCTTTACACATTGGCACAGGTAGTGGATTGTTTTCCAGAGAAGAGCACAATTTTAAGGGTTTGTATTCAAAGCTATTAAATAGATACGTCCTAAACAAACAGATAATGATAAGATGCTAGCTTTCTGGAACTGGTGAAAGAACAAAACTGTTTAGCTTATGGAGGAGAAAGATGCCTTTGAGAACTTAGCATTCATATCTGTTGACCATGGGCTCAGCTTACTTGCACGCAAATTCTCTTTTCAAGTAGGTAGTTTCTATTGATTAAATTAACTGCATATCAGATGAAGTTATAAAAATTGTGTCATTCAGCAAGTTTGGGCATCTATCAGGGGAGAGTCAGGTTTGGATATTGTTAGACACGCATCTAAAACAACCAGATGCAGTGGGAACATGGGAAGTAAAGGGCACATGTGTTCAGTGTGCGGAGGGCCCCCCATACTGGAATCATTCTTTCAGCTCGAGGACAAAGTAGGTTGAAAACCAATCTCTGTGAAGTGTTTCCTGGAAAGCTTTGACTGTAAGAGTGTGTTTGCACCACATAATGCAAATGTCTTAGGATTTCAGAAAATGCAATTTTCTCTGAAGTGCTCAATTAAATACATACTTTTGTTGGCACAGAGGGGTCACGAGGTCCTTTTGTCCTGGCCCCTCCTCTAGGCTGAGCCTTCTGGTCAGGGCTGCTTGTGATGCTGGCATCTGTGTGCTTCTTGCTGAGTACCTTTTGGAACTGGTGAAAGAACAAAACTGTTTAGCTTATGGAGGAGAAAGATGCCTTTGAGAACTTAGCATTCATATCTGTTGACCATGGGCTCAGCTTACTTGCACGCAAATTCTCTTTTCAAGTAGGTAGTTTCTATTGATTAAATTAACTGCATATCAGATGAAGTTATAAAAATTGTGTCATTCAGCAAGTTTGGGCATCTATCAGGGGAGAGTCAGGTTTGGATATTGTTAGACACGCATCTAAAACAACCAGATGCAGTGGGAACATGGGAAGTAAAGGGCACATGTGTTCAGTGTGCGGAGGGCCCCCCATACTGGAATCATTCTTTCAGCTCGAGGACAAAGTAGGTTGAAAACCAATCTCTGTGAAGTGTTTCCTGGAAAGCTTTGACTGTAAGAGTGTGTTTGCACCACATAATGCAAATGTCTTAGGATTTCAGAAAATGCAATTTTCTCTGAAGTGCTCAATTAAATACATACTTTTGTTGGCACAGAGGGGTCACGAGGTCCTTTTGTCCTGGCCCCTCCTCTAGGCTGAGCCTTCTGGTCAGGGCTGCTTGTGATGCTGGCATCTGTGTGCTTCTTGCTGGGTACCTTTATTTTCAGCTCCCTGGATGGTGGCATTTGACACTCGGGCAGGCTCAGACTTACAGCAGTAGAAACTATTTGGTGGAGACGAGTCCTGAGTGAAAGCAAAATGATTTGTTTTCTTTCTTTCTCCTCTTTTTTCCTTTTTTTTTGCTTCTGTGATTAGAGGATCCAGAAAATAAGTGTTGGAATGGGTGCTGGTTGCCAGCGATGCTGTAATTCATGAGTAATCTTCCCTTTTGGGAGATCACAGCAGGGTTGCCACTAAGTGCAACAGATTCCAAGTGGGTTTGAGCAAAAAATTTTCACCCCGTCAGGAGCTCAAAAGAAACTTCTTACTGTTGTCAGGGCGGGTGAGCAACAGCTGGGCGGCCATGAACTGGACCATGGGTCAGTTGCGAGGCAGAGCTGGTGAGAAGGGAGCCCCAGGTTTCATTCACACGCCTCTCACCTGGTGCACGACCAGACCGGCTGCCTGAATGTCTTGGCTTGTCAACACGATGTGCCCTGAATTTTAAAGAGAAGGCTCCTCAGAGGACAGACTCTGATTACTGTTCTAGGTTAAAGTGATCAGATCTGAGATAAAGAAGTCTCAGTATTTTAGACCAGCAGGATCACTGAGATGATGAACAAAGCACGTTTGCAAACCCACAGCAGAGTCAACTTGGCAGTCTAGTCTGCGGGCCTGCAGGCTCATGGGAGGGGCTGGGGGCAAAGTGTGCGCTGCATGAGGCACACTGGCCTGGCAGAGGGCATGTGTGTGTATGCTGGTACAACAATGTGATCTCATAGAACAGCCAGAATGGAGCATCTGATAGAAAATGTGGCTGGCAGGAACAGACAGGCCGTTTCCATGGTTTTTTTAACCCAACCTGTCTGTGCTTCAGTTTTCTCATCTGTAAATGGGAATACTAACCATAGACTCTAACTCACAGGTGAGTCCTGAAGTTTAAATGCACTTGCAGTGCTTAGAAACAGGCCTATAACATCAGAAATTATTATTATTATTGGAATATAGTTGATTTATAGTGTTGTGTTGTTTTCTGTTGTATAGCAAAGTGAATCAGCTCTATGCAGATCAATATAAAAGACAAACAACCCAATCAAAAAATGGACAGGAGACCTACATAGACATTTCTCCAGAGGAGACATACACATGGCCAAGAGGCACGTGAAAAGATGCTCAACATCACTATTTATTTGCATTTAGAGAAATGCAAGTCCAAATTACAACAGTATGGCAAAAAACCAACACAATATTCTAAATCAGTTATCCTCCAATTAAAGATAAATAAATTAAAAAGTAAAACAAAACACTACAATGAGGTCCCACCTCACACCAGTCAGAATCGCCATCATGGAAAAGTTTACAAACGATAAGTGCTGGAGAGTGTGCGGAGAGAAGGGAACCCTCCTGTACTGTGGGAATGTCAACGGACACAGCAATTATTTTTATAACAGAAAGTTACATGGACCTGCTCTCACCACAAGCTTGTATTTTAGAGAAGCACTCTCGCCTTGACACAGGGATGCATTGCACAGCCAAGAGAAGCTGAAGACACAGAATCTGGGTATTCCGCCAGAAACAGCTAATGTGGATACGAAATGAAGCAGACGCTGCAGGTACAACTGCTTGCCACTGTCACTGACCGTCTTCACCCGCTTTTAAATGTGCAAGTGGAGTGTGGTCAGGCAGAGAGTCATAAATACTCCATAAATATTTGACAGACACCATCACTATAATGTACTACCCATCTCTAGCTCCACTGCCACTTCTACGGTTAATTACTACTCTTGCTAATAGTGATAAAGACATCTGAGGCTGAACAGTGCCTGAGAATAAAAGCGTTTTGTCTCTCAGCTGGTCAGGCCAAAGAAAAGGAAATACAAATGTAATTTCTTGCTTTGAGCCAAAGTTAACAGTCAAGCTTTGTAAAAAATGGTCCATCAAAATGAGTCAAAATTCATAATTTTGTAGGTCAGGAGAGGGGCGAATGCACTATATCTTTATTCATTCTACAATATACAAGTTTTCAAATTGAAACATCTCTGAAATTATGATATGTCTTTGACAGCATGTTGTAGGTTAATTGGAAGTTTTTGTTATCTCTTAGAGGATTGTAAATAATGGTATATTAATAAACAATGGCATGTTGATTCAATTAAATATAGTAATTGACCTGACTTTAAGAGAAAATAGCTATCGAACATTGAAAAAAGTGTCTCTTGGGGCTTGGTGGTGAGTCCTTGAGTCTCTAACTTTTCTTGTTTTCCTAGTACTGAATCCTCATATCCGAGATATACGCACCTACCCTGTACTATATCCACATGGGTAGATATGTGGGATAGACCCATGTGTGTACCTACACATATTAATGTGAATGAAAAGAAAAAGTTAGGTGTTTAAGGCCAATGGTAAAATCGTAAGATTCAGTTGCTAATTCCTATTCTATTACCCTCTGATCAAAATAAAAAGGTCTGATGCCAGGATCTCTCACTGACATGTGTGCTGTCTATGATGAAGGCTTGGCCCTGCACATGGAGGTTTGCTCTTGCAGCTGATGGTGTCCCCCAACCCCCACCTCCTCCCCCACCACACCTAGCCTCCTGTGCATGCCCACAGAACGTGCCCAGCGTCACCAACCTTGCACTGGTTCTCTCTGTCTGGAACACTCTCCTCAATCCAGTTTTCATTCTCTCCCCACATCTTCCATCACCCTCATCCCCACTCCCACCCCAACTATCCACTTTATTTTCTCCATTTAGCATTTATTGCCATCAGGAACATCATCAATGTCACTGGTTAGATGAGAGCACAAATGAAAGCAAGGAATGTCAAAAATTTTATTCTTACTCTTTTCTCCAAACCTATGGCAGTACCTGCCACACAGTAGAAGCTCAGTCTATATTTGCTGAATTACTTTGTTGACTGATTCTAGACCTTGGTTCTGTGGCTGCTTTCAGTCCAGAGGAAGCTGAGGAGAGAGAGGAAACGGTTTTGAAGGCTCTGCTCTAGTGGCCTCAGATGTGAGCAGCACCTTGGGGTGACTTTGGCAAGAAGGAGATTTCTTGGCTTGATGTAGGTAGGGGTTGCCCGAGTGTCAGTCTGGCTTCTGAATCAGTGGGTGCACTCTGAAAATGAGTCCTTTCAGTGGTCAGGGTTATATCATAAGAAAATGAATTCAGCGGCGCTCAGGTTAATACAATAACACAAGAGTAATGGGTCCAATGCCTGCTGAGGCCATCAACTCTTATTGCCCTTAGATTCTGCTTTAGGAACTGCACATGCAGTCAGTCTCATATTTTAAACCAGGAAAGGCATACTTTGGCAAGAGGAGATTTCTTGGCTTGATGTAGGTAGGGGTTGCCCGAGTGTCAGTCTGGCTTCTGAATCAGTGGGTGCACTCTGAAAATGAGTCCTTTCAGTGGTCAGGGTTATATCATAAGAAAATGAATTCAGCGGCGCTCAGGTTAATACAATAACACAAGAGTAATGGGTCCAATGCCTGCTGAGGCCATCAACTCTTATTGCCCTTAGATTCTGCTTTAGGAACTGCACATGCAGTCAGTCTCATATTTTAAACCAGGAAAGGCAGATGCATGGCTTTTCTGAATTCATTTGAAGCCTTCATTTTTTAAGGTTAAATAAATACTAAGTGAAGTACTGCTAACAAGAGGTTTAGGAGACAGGTACCTAATTTATTTTTAATGAACCCGTGAGACTCCCCATTTTGCCTTATTCAGCTAGTTCCTGCTTGACTCAGTTTTAATTCCATAGAGCAACAGGATTGCTACACACACGCGTGCACACGCACACGCACGCATGCTGAGGTGTGGTTTTCAAGGTCCTGTTGTGTTTAACAAATATTTCAGATATGTTCATCTGTTCCATGGATTGCCAAGAAGACAGCACAACAGCAAACATTCTTTGAAGGAGAGGAGCTACAGTTACAGCTCACTCTGGGGGTGAATTGATGCATGCTGATTTTCCGTGGCAATGCCAGTTATTCCGGATCTGAGGGCTCCAGTCCAGCGTTAGAGCTACCCGGTGGATGGCTCTGCAGTGGGGACAAGAGACTCGGGGGTTGCTGGAAGGACTGCATCCTTCCAGGGCCCTTGGCTAGGGAGGCTGTGACAGTCAGAAGTTCAAGGAGGTGAGAATCACGTGGCACAGCGGCAGTACGACCTTTTCTCCCCCTTTCTGCTTATTATGAAAGACAACATAGGAAGCAGTAGCTGAGGAAGGTTTTGGCTCCAGAAAAATAGCACTCCCCACTGCTTAATGAATAATACGTGGAAGCCAGCCCACATTTCTGGAACAAAGAAAATCAACTGAGGTTTCAGGCTTTTTCTTAAACCCCATATTGAGAGAAGAAACTTTTACGGTTGGCCCCAAGTTTTAAATTGTCTAATCTTGGCCTTAAGTTGGTGGGGGGGGGAGCTTTTTAGAAGATAGTTTATCGAATCCAATTAATTGTTTCTTAATTTGAGTGAAAGATTCTTTGGATGTCTACAGTCCAGTTCTGGTAGCAAGTGAACGACGGGTTTCTTTAGACTGGCAGTTGTTTTCTGTTGCTGCTGAAGCACTTTCCACAAATTCAGTGACTTAAAACCACACACATTTGCTTTTCTGTGATTCTGTAGGTCAGAAGTCTGGCTTGGCTCTCTGGCAGAAGTCCAGGTGTTGGCAGGGCTGAGTTCCTTCCTGGAATTTTAGGAGAAAACCCATTTCTGTGCTTTTTCCAGCTTTTAGAGGTGTCTGTAGTCCCCTCCCTCCGTTTTCAGAGCCAGCATTGTGGCATCTCCCTGACCCGCCTCAGTCTTCATGTCTCTCTGTATAATCGCTGTCTCAAAGATTCTCTGCTTTTGAGGACCCGTGTGCATGAATTGGGCCCACTGTGTAGTCCAGGATAACCTCTCCACATTTCTGTTCTATACTTAATCACATACACAATAACCTTTTTTTGTGACATAAACATAATCGCAGATTCTAGTAATGAAGATGTGGACATGCTTGGGGACCTTATTCTGCCTACCAAAGTCAGGTTAGAAAAGACCTGAGTGGTGTTGAGTGAAATGTGCCTCCATCATTTTTAGATTCATTTGTTGTTAATGGCACAGGCTTTGGACTCAGGCAGTTCTGGGTTCAGTACCTGGCTGCCTCATTCGTTCATTCGTTCATTCATTTATTCATGTAACACCTATTTACTGAAGGTCTGATAAGTACTAAGTTTGCTCTGGTCGCTGGGGAAATAGCAGTGAGTAAGGCCAATTTGCTGCCCATGAGATTTATATTTTGATAGAGGAAGCAGATAGTATGAACATAAAGAAATATGACATGGCAGATAGTGACAAACACCATAAAGATAGCCACTCTACTGCCGTTCAGTCGCTCAGTCATGTCTGATTCCTTGTGATCCCATGGACTGTAGCCTGCGAGGCTCCTTCATCCATGGAATTTTCCAAGCAAGAATACTAGAGTAGGTTGCCGTTTCCCTCTCCAGGGGATCTTCCTGACCCAGGAATCAAGCCCAAGTCTCCTGTATTGCAGGGGGATTCTTTTACTGCTGAGTCTCTGGGGAAGTCCACTATAAAGATAAATGGCCCTGCAAAGACTTACGCTATATATGTGTAGGAGTCACTCAGTAGCCGTAGCCATATATTCAATCATTCATTCACTTCTATCAATGTCAGACTTGTCAGTGGAACACTTAATGTGTATAAAGCATTATAAAAAGAGTTTGAGCACACATCTGACCCATTCATTGTCAATATAAGCCTGAGGGGTTGTGCTTTCTGGCTTCTTGATGAGAAAATATAGAATCAAAGAAGTTAAAATGACTTAAGTGGCTGAGTGATGAAGTGGACTCAGAGCCTAAGATGTCATCAGTCTTGAAGTTTGTTTGTTTAATTTTCTTATTTTCTGCCTGAGGAGTCAATGCCCCCACCCCCCACCGCCCGCCTGTTGTAGACTGTAGATGGGAGAGGAGAGCCTGGGCTGGGATGTGAAATACTCTTTTCCTCCAAACCTAAGATAATGTGATTTCTTTGCACTTCCCCTCATTTTCTTGTGATCATTATGTTTCTATTCTATCTTTGATCAACCATTTAAATCTGTGTTTACACAGGCCAAGCAAAGGGAAGATCTAGACAATTACCCGAGTCTTGGAACTAATTTAAACAGCCTATTCAGGGCCTGCTCGTCCTCTATTATTCCATTCTCTCTGCTTAGATACAGCTGCTGAGCACACACAGCTTGGGTGAAATGAGCGATGGGAGAGACTAGAGAATCCTTGCAAAACCAGAGTCTTTCCAGGAGGCGTTTTGGCTGATGGTATTATTGGTAGTGGAACAGGTATGCTTGTGGTGGTGGTGGTGGGGGTGGGTCCTTCTCTGGGCTAATTACATGTGCCTCATTAAGTATGTACACTTATTGCTGGAACGCATTTGCCGTAGCCTACTTTGGAGAGAATTTGGATATAAATGCATTCTCCATCTCTACAAGGAAAGCTAAAGATGCTTAGCAAGCGAGTGTCCAGCTGGCCTCCTCTTCTGAGCTCCCTGCTCCTGGAATCTGGTGTCTGTATCTCGGAGGTCACTTTGCCAGCCCACATCCTGAGCACCTGGGAGGACTCTGCGGCAGGGAGCTGATGAACCCAGAGTGAATAACGTGAGGCTGTCTCAGTTCTGCTCCTGTGCCAACCCTTTAACTTCTGTCCTCACCAGACTTGGTGGAGAAGCCCTGGGATGTTTGCCACAAGAGTCCAGCTGTAGTACTGACCCCTCTGCCCTGCCTTGTGTCTCAACCTGGATGCCTGCTTTAGTGTCCCACGTGCCCCCAGACACTGGACTCCAGCCCCGTGGTGTGGGCCCCTCCACCCATCTGCTGCCAGGCTGCACTCCCATCCCATCCTAGACTCTTAGCTCTCTCTGGACTCCTCTTACACCTGGTGTGGACACTGTGATCTCTTCCTCGTTAGAGTACATCTCGCCTCCTGTGGTTGAGTTTGACCCAAACACCCCATCTCGCTGTCCTTGAGTTTCCTCTGAACGCCAGCTGAACTCTTTGCTTTTAGAATCCTGACTCCACATCTAACGATGCAGAGTTCTTATTTATAACCTCTAGAAGGTCTGGGCCAAGTTCTCAGCACTTCCAACAGACCGAAGGGAAGATAGCACGTCATATAACAAGAAGAAGCAAATATCCTGGCCTCTGGTGTTGTGTCTTTCTCCTTCCAGCTAACCCTCTCTCCCAATGTCCACCCATGGAAGGGCTTCAAGGAAAGTGTCAGTGAGTGCGAAGATTATCAGTGACTAATCCTCAGCAACACTTTGAAATGATTTTTTTCCCTTGATGTGTTGGCATGAGGAAATAAAACTGAAAGGGGGAGGGAGAAACCCACCAGTGGCAGAGCAGGGTTCTGAGCACAATATCGTACCCAGCCACACAGAGGAGGAACTGAAGCTCTGTAATACCTTTCCTGCCTGTAACACTGCTGCCTGCCATCTGGTCGGCAATTGTAAAGCCTAAAATATTCAGGTAAACTCTATTTGCCCAAATAGTGGGAGGTTATGGGGATTTCAGCAGCCACTTCTCTTTTTAAATATCATTGTATTCTACTGTTTTCCAGAACAAACTGTGTTTGCAGGAGGTTTGCATAACACATGGGAGTTCCACTGCAGGTGCTGGGTAGCGGGAGGGAGGAAACCCTCAGGCAGAGGAGGTGTGGGCGGGAGGGAGGTTCTGCTTTCCTCTGGAGCCTGGAGGTCAGGCTGGGCTTTCTCGTGTGACCTCTCTTGAGTCCTTCCACCTGGACCCTGGCTGGAAACCGTCCTGTCAGATAAGAAAGCCACACATTCGGCAAGGGCAGTAGGCAAGGAGCAAGCTTCTCTTTGCTCTGGATGAGGTCCCCTGAGTAGTGCATCTTCTCCTGATTTCTTAAACTCTAAGACTATTTGTTGACTGTTTTGTTTTTCTCTCAGAAGTGGTGACGGGAATAAATAGGTCAGATATAACCTGTGCTATATCATATTTTGGCTTCCCTGGGGGCTCTGCAGTAAAGAATCTGCCTGTAGTGCAGGAACTTCAGGAGACATGGGTTCGATCCCTGGGTCAGGAACATTCCCTGGAGGAAGGCATGGCAACCGACTCCAGAATTTTTGCCTGGAAAATCCCATGGACAGAGGAGCCTGGCAGGCTGTAGTCCATGAGGTCACAGCGCTGGAAATGACTGAAGCAACTGAGCATGCCCGCACACATGTACATACTGTATTTGAGGCATCACTTCTATACCTCGAATTTTGAGCTACAGGAAATACTTTTTCACTAAAATGTGAGACACAGGAATGGCGAGTGAAGTACACGTAACAGGAGACATAAACCTCTGTGGGCTCCTGGTGTTAAAGAAGACGAGTCATTCTCTCCTCCAAGCCTTATGTGAACATGGTTCCATCCCCATCTGTGGGCTGGTATTATTTACCCAGCATGACTCTTAAGTGGTGAGAACACGGAAACAAGCATATCCCCCAACCACAAAAGTGTGTAAAAATAAGGCTATTGCAAACAAGAGTTGACTTTGATCTCCATCCTCTGGACCCTTTCTCTTCATCCTTGTCCTTCCTCTGACTTAGTCTTCCTCACGAACCTCTGGATAGCACCTGTTTTGCAGTTTATGCTCCCAATCCTTCTTTCTCTGTCTCTCAGACTCAAGACATTCATCAGGCTGCCCACACTGTGTCCATCTGGATGTCCCAGAAGCACCTTACACTCAGTGTGTCCCAAGTGAAGTCCTCGCTGCCCTCCAAGCCTCTGCGCTCAACTCATGGCCCCATCTGAGGGGTGGATGCCCGCTGAGTCTAGCCTCTCCCTGCTGCCCTGTTTCTCACTTATGCTGGCCTTGTAGACCCTGCTCCCTTTCCTCCTGCCTTCTCCACTCCACCATCTACAGTCTTGTTTACCATTTCTTTTAGAAAGAAATTTAGAAAGGTTACCAAAGAAATACAAAGGGTTCCAAACAGCCTTACTCAGCTTCCCCTCACATCAGCAGCCTGTATCATCATTACGTCATGATCCAAACTTGGAAATCTGCCTTGGCACAATCCTTAATGTTCAGAGCATACTCAGATTTCACGGATGTTTCCATTAGTCTGGTGTTTCTGCCCCAGGGTCCCATCCGGGATCCTCTGCCGCTTTTAGTGTCTTCTTAGTCCCCTCCAATCTGTGGCAGTTCTTCCATCTTTCCTTGCTTTTGTATTGACCCTTTGATAAAGCATTTCATATTATTATAAATTTCCACAGTCTAGGCTTTACTGACGTTTTCTCATGACTAGTATGAGAATATCCTGGAGCAGATTCCATAAAAGTTATGTGCTTCTCACGGTTCTTAACATCAGCAGGTCCATGCTATTGACAGGTATCAGTTACTGATGATGTGATCAATGGTGATTCATGGAGTATCTGCCAGAAATCCGATTCTAAAGTTACTGTTTTCCCTTTCTAAGGTTTTGAAGGGAGAAGCATATTCCATTTCTGCTTAAAGTTTTGCCTGTTAATTTTAGCATCCAGTGGGCCTTCTCTGGTGGCTCAGATGGTAAAGAATCTGCCTATGATGTGGGAGACCCGAGTTCCATCCCAGGATTGGGAAGATCCCCTGGAGAAGGGAATGGCAACCCACTCCAGTGTTCTTGCCTGGAGAATTCCATGGACAGAGAAGCCTGGCAGGCTACAATTAGCAATTTTTGTGGAAGGGATTATTGCTGTAGAGTTCTGACAGTGATTTTTCTGTTTGACTCATTTTTTCCTACTTTTGTTAATTAGGATTACTCTCAAAGGTAGACAGTTTGTGGATGTAGTCAGTTATTTATTTATATTAATAAGAACTTGTAGCTCTTTATTTTAACCTGTATTCTTATTTTCTCTCAAATTTTCCAACTTTGGTCATTGGTTATTGGTGGGAGTCAAATCGGCCCCTCTAAGTTTTTAGTACACACACATTCCTCTCTCTCTTTATAAGTACTTTCTTAATTTCTGGTGCCAGAAAATGCTTAAGACTCATCTTTGCCCTTCCTGGTCTCCAGAACCTATTCATTCTCTAAGGAACCCAGATTATTCTTATTGGATAATGGTGTTTAGCAACCAAGTCCCAGGGCTCGGAGTGCTCATTGCTGCTGTGGGGTGACTGCAACTGGTCATGTTCAGTGGGCGGGGCTGGGGATGTGGCCGTGTGCTAACTCCTGTCTGGGCACATCTACCTGTCTCCCATCCATCTCTCTTTATGTCTATATAAATGTTTTAAGATTCCATAAGTCCATATCCATACCTCTGATTCTAGCCAACACCAAAATAACACCTCTCTCTCTTTTTTACTCATTTTAAACCTCTTCTGCTAGCAGTGAGAAACCTGCCTCTCATTACTTACAATATGTTACTTATTTGTTTAATCCTATTATGCAAATAAATTTATTTCAGAATTGTTAATTTATTCCCCTATGAGGAAAATAGTACCAACTAGACTGTAGTATCTGGATATAGTTCTTCTGATTTTCTTATTACAATAGTCTACTACCTAAATTAAGGCTTCCTTATTTCTCTGGCTAGACCACAGAAACTGGAATTCCTAGTGATTTTTTTTCCCCATCTCTGATCCATTCTTCACAAGATAGTCAGACAGATTCACCTAAAATAAAAATCATAGTTCTCTGCTGTTTAAAATTCTTCAGTATCTCCTGTTAGCCCATAAGATAAGGCTGAAGATTTTGGTATTGCATATAAATCCTTCCCAGTATGGCTGTTATCTTGTCATCTTGTTATTTGTTCTCTAACACTGAACCTGACTCCAAATTCCCTGTGTGTTCATTGACTGAAAGTAGAAGTGTAGACTACTGATTTATAAAATGCTCTGAGAGCACCAAGTCCTTGATCATTTTCCCAGGAGATGAAACGGAAAAGGGAACTTGGAAATGAGAGAAAAGAAAAATGAGATCAATTGTCTGCTGTGGTCCCAGCACTTAAGGCCATCTCCTCAGTCTTCCTCATCACTCTGAAGGTAGCACATTTCATGATGCAGATACTGGAATTCAAACAGACCTGACTTCAATCCCAGTTGGCCGCTTAATAACTACATCTGAAACCAAAGTTGGTGCTACACTAACTTTGGAAGGGGTAGAAATGGCGGGTCAGAGCAGATAGTGTTTGACCTGAGTCAAGAAGGATAACGAAGCCTCCACTGTGGACACGTAGACACCTGAAAGAAATGTTCCCAGAAAAGGGCAGGGGATGACCTATGAAATGAACTCTGTATTTCAGTCTTTCTCCTGGCTATTTTGTACATGTATGTCATGTACCTGTACACTGTGGAAAGAGACTTTGCACGTACTGTAGCAGAAAGGAAATAGAAATCAGAATTGGAAATTTTATTCTGATCTCGGCTGTATCCCTGACCAGATGTATAATCTTGGTCATGCCATTTCATCACGTTGAATCTGATTCTTCCCACCCCAAAACCTAGCTGCGGAGTTTGATGATCTCATGCCACTTCCTTCTCTTTGCTTGGAGAACCATTATATACACGTCCTCCATCCTCACCTACTTCTGCTCGTCCTGCACTGCTGCCTCTAATGCTTGTTTATTTTTAGTTTCAAATTGGAC